>OZ004602.1:861539-1047206 GCA_963924605.1 Malthinus seriepunctatus
AAAAGGCACTGCAGTTACCGAATCATCTTTCCAAATCAAAAGATCGAACGTTTGCTGAAATAAAATGAGAGATGTTTTAATTACTATGCTTTAGACAACCGATGATTATTTTCAATTAATTAATTTTTAATTTGCAAAATAAATTAGTAATTTAAAATACAGGGTGTAAGCAAAATGCTTCAAGAAACTGCTATGATATGCCGCTTCAACATTAATAAAAATTGTTCAATTAAAAATTGTATCTAATTTAGAATATATCATTATTTTAAGAAATAAGGTGTTTCAGATTTAAGAAGAAAAAACCGAAGTAAAAATTGTTAAGTAAGTAAATGAAAAATACGTGATTAGCTCAACAAATAATTTTTGAAGAAACTAAATTCATCTAAATTGAGAGCACCCAGTTGCAAGTAATTCTAATCAACAAAATTAAGTTGGAAGAATCTGCAGATTCTATATTATGGTAGTAAAGAAGGTACCGGAAGAAAGAAGTTATTAGGAAAAAGGGGATTTACATTTGATTTGAGACAATTTCTAAAGTTAATTGAAATTTTTATAATCAATAAAAGTTTGCTTAATTTATACATGGTTTAAAAAAAAGCATTCACTACTTTAAGAGCGTGTAATATACTAATATACATAAAATTGAGTAACAGAAGTTATATTAAGGGGTTTGCAATACTTCATACTTTTTTGTGACCACAACTCAAAAAGTATGAACTATTTGACACCCCTCTGTACGCATTAAAATGAGTAGAAAAAGTCATATTGAGGGGTGTTGTTCGGTAGTTCATACTTTTTGAGTTGTGGCCGTAACTCAAAAAGTATGAACTATTGGACACCCCTCTGTACGCATTAAAATGAGTAGAAAAAGTTATATTGAGGGGTGTTCAGTAGTTCATACTTTTTGAGTTGTGGCCGTAACTCGAAAAGTATGAACTATTGGACATCCCTCAATTATAACTTTTTACTCATTTGAATGCGTACTACACGGTCTTAAAGTTGTGAATGCTTTTTTTAATTCCCTGTATGTTTAATAAAATTTGATTTTCTGTAAATCATAGCAATACTAAAGAGTTTAGAAGAGAATTAAATTATACATTTAAATGTGCAATAAAAATTAGGAATTAAAGAAAACAAAAAATAGGGGTACCCTAATTTTGGTTATACCTTGTAATTCTTTACAAATATTTCGAAAGCTGTTTGAGAAAATCATACTTACAATAAATTCATCTTGGTCCATTAAAATTTCTAGTAATCGTCTTGTTGTGGGGTCCAAGGTAAGCGTCAGTTACGGGATCACCGTTCCAAGTGAAACGTTGAATTGAAACTGAAACGAATTGAGAAATGTTTTAGTATTATGTTACGACACAAGGTGAATCGTCAAAAAGCTAGTGCATTTTTTTTTTTTTAATTGCAAAATTAATTAATTAATTAAAAATAATTATTTAAAAATATCTAAAAGCACGAATGAAATAAATTATAGGTAGGTACTTACAATAACTTCATCTTGGTCTATTAATATTTCTTGTAATCCTCTCGATTTGGTCTAAAAACTGTTAAGTTAAGACGGGTATTAATGGAACATCTTTGCACGTTGAATGTATACTGAAATCAATTATTAAATATTAGAATTATGTCAGGTCACAAATTTAATCATCAAAAGCATAGTCATTAGTGCCATTTATACTTGTATGAATTGCAAAGCAAAGCCAATGATTGTTTCAAATTAATTAAATTTTATTTGCAAAATTAATTAATTAATCACAAATAATTATTTCAAAATCTTTCTTAAACCCTGCGAGAAAATTTTTTTAGGTAGGTAGTACTTACAATAACTTCATCTTGGTCCATTAAAATTTTTAGTAATCGTCTTGTTGTGGGGCCCAAGGGAAGCGTCAGTTAAGGGAGCATCTTACCAAGTGAAACGTTGAATTAAAACTGAAACAAATTGAGACTTGTTTTAGTATTATGTCACGTCACGTCACAAATTTAATCATCAAAAGCATTAATCACTAGTGCCTTTTATATTTATGCTTGTTTGAATTACAAAGCAATTACATAATTCACCAATATTTATTTATTTTTACAAACGAAAAAATTAATTAATTAAAAATAATTATTTCAAAATCTTGCTAAAACCCTGAGAGAAAAAAAATTTAGATAGGTAGTACTTACAATAACTTCATCTTGGTCCATTAAAATTTCTAGTAATTGTTTTGTTGTGGTGCCAAAGAGAAGCGTCAGTTAAGGGCGCATCTTTCCAAGTAAATCCATGTTGAATTGAAACTGAAACGAATTGAGAAATGTTTTAGTATTATGTTACGACACAAGGTGAATCGTCAAAAAGCTCTTGCCTTTTATATTCGTGCTTGTTTTAATTATAAAGCAAAGCCATAATCAACCAATGATTATTAATTTTCATTTGCAAAACTTAATTATTAATTAAAAATAATTATTTCAAAATATCTCTTAAACTTACAATAACTTCATCTTGGTCTCTGTTCACTTTCTTGTAATCCTCATGTTCTGGTGTTAAGACTTTAAGAGCACCGGCACTTGGAACGATCCTTCTACCACGAAAGTTGAATTGAAACTGTAAATAAATTACGGAATACTTTACTATAAATGACACAGAGTGAATCATAAAAATTGTTGTGCTTTTTAAATTTAAACTTTTAAGATTTACATCACAACGTAGGTATATGTAACGTTTATTGTTACTAAGAGCTCGGCAGGATAAAAAAAATGTTTTAATATAAAATTACTCTTATTTTAATAATTGCTTAAATATTTAATTTTGTTCCTAATCATAAATAACCCTTAGAAATTAATTAAATAGTGCAAATGTAATTTAGTGAAATTTAAATTTTCGCCTAACACATAGGCAACCCTCTGTAATCAAGATCAGCAAATTTTAAAAAAATAAGGGTTACATTACTCTTGTTGAAAATCAACTTGGAGTTTTTGTTTTTTTTAATAGGAAGTTGTTACCCTACCACTAAAGAAATATCATCCAATGATATGAGAGTATTTAACTAAGGGGTTGCCTATATGATGGGCGCAAATTGCTTTTCACGATAATTTATTTCTTAAAAAATTATTTCAATTCATAATTAATTCTAGCTGCTAATTAGTTACACCAGGACTTTTAAAATTTAATTTCTTTAACTTATTGTAATGTTTATGTTAAATTGTTTTAGTAAACAAAGAAACATAAAATTGGTTTTGAACTTTAGGAGGCCCACAAATTATCGTTTAAAATATTAAAATGAAACTAGAAGAGCTATAAATTTATAATAATTGTACTAAGCATTTACTGTACCTTATTAATATTTCTGTTCCTTGTTGTGTGTAGGTATCCTTGTTATGAGGAGAAATTATACTTATTACTACATGTTAACACTCCTCGAACTAACAAATATAGACTGAAGTTCAATCGACAAATAAAATTAATAAATTTGTTATCTGTGGCAAAATAATGACAAATCAGGTATGACTATTTATGTTTTTGAATTTTTATATTTATCATTTTAAAAGTGAACATAATGTAATAGTCAATGACAGACCTTATACCGAATTCACACTGTAAAAAAAGCACCAAATATTTTGACAAAAATTTTGATAAAACTGGTTTTTACAGTGTGCTCGGCTATATTTACGAAGTTTTTATAAAAACTGTATTTATGAGATTATGCGTCTGCACGTAAATATTTTGACGTGACGTCACATTAATAGAAACGATTCTATTTTTTTTATGAAAAGACGAGTTCCATTGGTTGTTGATGCGAGCGTGCGCCTTGCTCTGTTGTCTGGTAGCAGATTTTTTGTACTTAAATGCATTTCTTGGACCTTGGAGTTATGCAACCAATTTTACAACCCGTAATTTTTTTTTACCAAATTATTACAGTGTGATATACCCAAATAACGACAAATTTTTATAAAAATTTTTATGATAATATTTAAGAAATTTTTATGAAAAAAATACAATGTGGGACTGGCTTTATGCTTTGCGTATTTTTCCACTTACATTAAAAAGAGCTTATTGCATAATCTACTGATTCCTCACTATTGTTAAAACATTAAAAGAAATGCAAATTAACAAATTACAAACTTGAAAGAAAATCATTTTCCTGATGGTGCCCCATAATTTACCTTTGTTTATGTCCACATTCTTCTCCTTCCTACCAGGTTCAGTCATTTGGCCTCTGTCAGTTGTATTAGTTTGCTAAGTGTTCCAATTGACATTTTTTTTTTGAACCTACATTTAGCTACTTCTTATGACATTCTTCTGCGTTCAATTTTATGTAGATGTTCTCCGCAGTTAACTTTCCTTGGAATATAATTTGATATTATTGCTGTTTCTTGTAGCCACCCATCGTCTGTTGATTGTACTTGTCTGCATTGTAGCCTTCAATGTTTGATACTTCCTCAAATTTGCACATTAGCAAAGGACGATACTGCAAAAACCATTAATTAACAACCAACACATATGAATTACTCTATAAAGTTATTCTATTATCCCTGAAATTGAAATTATTTGACGTTGATTCAAAATCACCCTGTATATAAAGGAACTACGTCTTTCAGTTTGTTATGAAAATGCTTACAAATAAGAAAATCAAATTAAATTTGAATGAATGAAACTTTTTCCAATCCAAGAAAAAGTTGTTATAACTGATTTTGATGAAATTTGATTTTAGCCACTTCATTGACAAACAGCTTTCATAAGAAATCTGTACAGGGTGTCAAAAAATAAGGTGGTTATTTTGAGCGCATACTTGAAAATTTGGACCAAATTCATTTTTACTTGGTTATAAGATGGTAAACGTATTTTAATTAAGAAAATTAAACATATTATTGGTAATATTTACTATCTAGCCATCATCCATCTATCTCCACTATAGACGTAGAAATTTAAATCTTGAAAACCTGAGTATAGTACTAGGTAGAACGTTAAATAAAATAAAAAATTTTCTAGAACAAACAGGCAACAAAATAGCAACTTTTATTTATAAAAACACATCATGTAATAATGGGCACTTTTTAAAATATAATTGAAATACTCCATTTCCCACTTTCCATTATTGCAAACTGATCGTCTCTGTAGTAAGTATTCCACAAATACTCGAAGCGGCCATAACTACTTTTGAATTGCTGTAAAACTTGAACACGTTAATTTATTACGAGTTAAATCAAATACATATAATTTTAGAAGTTAATGCAGAATATTACAAACTATTCGAGCATTTTCAAAATAATAAGACTTTCACATAAGACGTCTCAATAATTACCTTAACTTAAAAAACACCTAAACTAGAGGTAGATATTAGTTATTATTATTATATAGTATAATGAACACATGTGTTATACCTTAACGTTAAAACATTTTATACAAACTAATATAATACGCCATTAAACTTCGACAATTAATCATAAACATGCAACGTCTTTTCTTAATTTCCTAAGTTATTTAAAATACTGGTCTATACAAAAATAACATTTCCTAAAACATACATACACGATGCGAATATAAAAAAAAATACATTGTTTGCACATAAAATCCAAAAAGTCCAAAGATTATTTAAAAAAACATAAAAACTCAATTTTTCAATTGTACTAAATAAATTAAAATTGCTCTAATAAACATTATCATTATAACTGAAATCGATGATTTTGTTTTATTGGTATAGGTTTAGAGCGAGGTAATGCTACTGAATAAATATTTTCGCTTTGTTCTTGTTCTGTAACGATTTCATCAATTTTTTCCGTAGGTGTCTGCACATTATGAGATTCTTCCATAGTTTCAAGAAAAGACGATGACACGTAACTAAATCCCTTAAAATATTGGTTCGCACTTTCGCTAAGTGTATAATGTACCGGTGTATCGACAGGTTCTAATTTAGTAAATTTAGGATCAAATCTCGAAACGTCGGACTCATCTTTCTGCAATAAATTTATTAATTCAAATTTACATTAGGAAAAAAAAACTTACAACTTGAGGTAAAAAAGGAGGAACTTCTAACCGATTAAAAACTTTGGTCCAGCAAACATCGACAAAAAAACGATGCCCTTTAACATCTTTAGCATCTGCCGATCCAGATCCCAATCTACTTTTTCTTCGTAACAGTTTTCTAATCAAATCCTTAGCTACCGAAGTTAAATGATTAGGAAATTCGTATTTTCCGCGTTTGATCTTTTCCATAGTGAGTTTTCTAGTGCTACCGACAAACGGAGGACACCCGACCAACATGTCGTACATCAAAGCACCTAAAGACCACCAGTCGACATCTTTATTATGTCCCGTCCTTTCTAAAATTTCTGGAGCCATATATTCGACCGTACCGCAAAACGTATTTGTAAAATCTCCTTCTAAAATTTCTTCTTTGCATAAACCGAAGTCCGTCAACTTTACGTGACCGTCACGATCGAGCATAATATTTTCGGGCTTTAAATCGCGATAAATAACTCCTCTCATATGTAGATATTCTAAAGCTAAGATAATTTCTGTTAGGTAAAATACTGCTGTGTGTTCGTACATAATCGATTCGTGTTCTAAATATGTAAAAAGTTCGCCTCCGCATAAATATTCTAGTATTAGATATAGTTTTGCTGTTGTTTGAAATGCGAATTTTAGATCAACTATAAACGGATGCTGAAAAAAATGTTTTACTAACGGTAAATTGAAAATATGATAATGGGAAATACCTTGATATATTCGAGAATGTTTCGTTCCGATATTGTGTGGGCAGTGTCTTTGGAATTTTTAATTATACTATCTTTGTTTAAAACTTTCATGGCAAAAATTTTATTTACATCTTTACCGGTTACTTTACGAACCAAATATACTTTTCCGTAACCTCCTTTACCGAGTACGTGAAGCATATGGAAATCGTTGGGGGTTAATTTTTCTTTATTTATCAGCATGTTATCACCCTCCGCGTTGCTACGAATAACAATAAAAGTAGAAAACGTGATTAAGTACAAAGAGTTCACTTACTCGACATTGTTGTCTTTATCTTCTTGTGGAGTTGTAACAAAGACGTCCTTCAAAAATAAAAAAAATTTAAAAAGCGTGCATTTAAGGGTTAATTTACTTACTTCTTCAGCTTCGATCGCTTCGTCTTCGCATTCATCATTTCTCGCAGTCTCAAACTCGAAGTAAGGACTAGCTGCCATTGTGAAATCCTTACAAATTCACTTTCACTATTGTGTTTTTAAATAAATAAATGAATGAAACACTAAAATTATTTCTCATTAAAAGGATGACGTTAATTTAAATAAAATAAACAATTAATTAAGCGTTAATAGTTTAAAAGTTTCGATCCAACAACATAATGATAAGTTTTGCCTTTCATAAACACACCAACATAAACAAGATGGTTCTGTCAAGTACTTGTTTGGTTACAGCTGCGTTGCCTAGGGGAATTAAAAGTACCAACCTACCAACTATGATACCAACCTAAATTTAAATTATTTAAATTTTGAAATTCCGCTTTTTTATTTTTAATTAGACACTTTTCTTAATTATGTCATCATAAATAAAGTAAGTACAAGCTGTTCCATTAAAAGAAATAAGAAATATTGAGGCGCCATAAATAGCGATTGAGGTTATGTTTAGATTTTGTAACTCAAAGTTTTCCATTTTTGTGGATAAATATGTCTATAGCTACCGAAAATCGTTAATTTATCGCTATTTTCTCGGTACCTAGTGACATAAGTTCAAAATATACATTATTTTATATGTTCAGAAAGCTTATTTTACAAGCTTTCGAAATATTAAAAAATATGGGTGTTCCATTTAAATTAAGAAATTTGATTCCATTTCCGGTTAAACCGGAAGTCAAAATATAAAGTGTTTAGTTTCGTATAATAGCTAATTTTAAGAGCTTTCAAAATATTAAAAAATATACAAGGTGTTCCTAAAAAATTTTAATATTTTTGTAATTTCCGGTTTAACCAGAAGCGTTTTGTTAACTGAAAATAGCGTCAAATAATACATATTCATGGGATTGATGTACATATTCATTTTCAAGTTTTCATTGCTATTACAAAAGAAATTAGATTTTTGAAGTTTTGATATTCAAAAAATCATGACTCCAAAACGGTTCGAGCGATTTTGATAAAAATTTATATTTCGATAGAGAATTACGTTTTCTATAACATATCCAAAAAAGAAAAAATATGGTAGAGTAAATTTTGAGAAAATTCATTTCAAAATTTTGACCTACTTTGACCCCTTAAAGGTAGGCAATTTTAAAACAATTTTGAAAATCGACTAGATTAGGACGAAAGCCCTATATTTTGGCTGTACAATGCCGTTTTGAAATTTATATAATATTAACTACCGGCCAAATTATAAGAGAAAAACCATAAAATGGGACAATCGTTCTATTGGCCGCCATTTTGAATAAAAAAATTTGAAATTTTTTTTTTCAGTTGGGGCTCACGTTTACTATCTTATAGCCAAGTAAAAATGAATTTTGCCCAAATTTGCAAATATGCGCCCAAAATAACGACCGAAATTTTATTTTTGCATTTTTCAGGGGAACTCAAAACTAATCTATTAGTTAAAAATTCATACTTAATTGACCAATTTGATAGTTATCGAATTTAGTTAACGAATCCAGGTACTGGAACTGTACAGAGGTGCAGTGAAGATGCCTTAACTAAGCGAAATAAAGCAGAAACTTGCAATTTAAAACCGACAGAAGATTTTTGCAAAATATACTGCAACCCAAAATATTTCAAGTTCCAAAAGGTTTATGAACACATAATAAAAATGAAGAAAATACGTTTTTACATTTTAATAAGTAGAACATAGAAAAGAAACAAAATTACAAAAACTGTAAGAATTGTTCTTATCGAATAAAAATTTATTATCAATATATTAGACATATCAAATTAGTTCTTTTGCAATACAGATATGTTCTTTGTAAAAAATCAAAATTACCATTATTTATATAAAAAGAAATTAACACGCATCAAGTTCGTTACAATTAAGGCCAAACGCAAATAAGCAAGCGATCATTTATATCGTTAAAAACATACTAATTAATTATTGGTGTCTATTTTACAATGAACACATGATTTGCACCTTACAGTTATAAAAAAAACTTAGTTATACGTAAGCGTACAACTTTTGTTGTACAAAAATGGACTAAATAAATTTAACTAATTATTTAACAAAAAATATTTAGAAGTTTGCTAGTAGGTAATACAAGGTACGCTTTAAAAGCTCGTAAAAAAATATAAACGTAAAAAGATGAGGCTCGGCTAAAATACGGTTAAAATTGTACTTCCGAAAGAGTATATATTTTTAAGCACCTTGTATTGTTTTAGCTTTTTAAGCTTTTCAAAATTAACCAACATAAACTCAAACTGAAATAAATAACGGTAACAACAAACTAAAAAAATGACGAATTATTTTATCTAAAAACAAAAACAACCAAAGTTACTATAAATGGGATACACCTCCGATATCCATCATTTCGTCGTTACCGTTACTAGGATTAACCGGATGTTCGGAAATACGAAATTGTCCGGGATTGATAAAACTATGTGGGCCTTGTCTAGTATTGTTGTGCAACGCTTGCATAAATGGTGAAACGTGGTGTCTCATAGGAGTTGTACCTAATTTCCTAGGTGATCTAGATTTAACCATCGAAGTGTATTCTTCAAAAACAGACGGCGCTACATACGTAAAACCCTACACAAAATTTTTAAAGTATGTTCAAATTAATTTGGTTTAACCTTTACCTTAAAAATCATATTTGCGCTTTCACTAAGCGTCCATTCGACGGGCGAATCCACAGGAGTTAATTCGGTAAATTTCCTATCAAATTGTGATACGTCCTCGTCACTGGACTAGAATTAAAATGTTTATTTTTTACAAAATGTAATTTTTTAAATTGTTTACCAAACTAGGCTTAAATGGTGGTTCCATGTTACGATTAAGGACAGCGCTCCAAGGTACAGATTCAAAAAACCTATGTTGTTTAATTAAAAGTGCGTCCGTAGGACCTGAACCTAATCTCGCCGATACTTGTCTTTTTAGCAACTTACGAATTAAATCTCTAGCGTCGGCAGTTAAATAAGGAGGCAAATTTAATTTACCACGTAAAATTTTCTCTATAGTCTTTTTTCTTCCTTCCCCAGTAAAAGGAGGCTACAAAAGAATTATTATAACAAAAGCAAAGCGTATCTAAACTCAACGTACAACTCCGACCAGCATGTCGTACATTAAAGCTCCTAAAGACCACCAATCTACTTCTTTACCGTGTCCACTTCTCGTTAAAATTTCCGGAGCCCTAAACTCGAAAGATTAGACACAATTCAAAATTATGGTACGTTAAAAAACTCACATGTACTCTATTGTGCCACAAAATGTATGCGTGACACTTCCGTCTTTAATGTGCTCCTTACACAAACCGAAATCGGTTAGTTTAACATGACCTTGAGCATCGAGTAATATATTTTCTGGCTTCAAGTCCCTATAAATAATTCCCTGAATATGTAAATGCTCTAATGCTAAAATGACCTCTGATAAATAAAAGCTAAAAAACGCAATTAATACAAGTGACGATAGGAATATTAACCTCACCAAGTGGTGTCTTCTAAAAAAATTCCTTCACGTTCCAAGTGCATAAAAAGTTCACCGCCGCTTAAATATTCTAATATTAAATATAACTTCCCTTCGGTTTGAAAGGCGTATTTTAAATCGACTATAAAAGGATGCTAAAAGTACGGGTTAACACAAGTTGCGTAATTATCGATTATCTTACTTTAACTACTTCTAATATATTTCGTTCGGCTTTAGTATGTGCCGTATCTTTTTGATTTCTCACGATAGAAGCTTTACGTAAAACTTTCATCGCAAAAATATTATTCATATCTTGGCCGCTTATTTTACGAACTTGAAAAACTTTTCCGTAGCCGCCTTTACCTAAAACTTTGAGTAAAGCAAAATCTTGTGGGCTTAGCTTCTCTTGTCCGGGATTCACGTTCTTTTCATTTAATTCGACCGTTTCCATATCTTCGGTCCTAAATTAAATTATAGGTTAATTACTTAAACAAACAATTTATCGTAAATTGCTTACAATTGAAATTTGTTTATGTTAGGATTCTGATCGTATTCATCCTGAAACGAATAATAATTTTACAAAGTGCTTACACCTCTGTTTGACTATCAGATTACAAAAACCGATTTACTCGATTTTGATACTTTATCACATTATGATAAGATTAATGGATTTAAATGTTGAAGCAAATGAAGGCGTTTTAATTAACTTTACCTCTTGTACTTCTATTATGTCATCGTCGGAATCATCTACAGTTTCAACATCATGCAATTCCAAATCGAAGACTCCAGCCCCTGCCATTCTTTTAATTTAAAACACTGACGATTTACATTTATTAATAAACCGTATCGTTAACTTCACTTAGATTTGTCGAGAAAAGGCCTAAAATTATTTATTTATAAACACCGTTTATAACAAATCAAATAAATATGCAATGTGCGTAATCCAGCTAAGAACGGCCAGACAATTTCAATGTCGCCAACGATACGTCACGAAAATCTTACACGTGATTTTGACGTCTTTTTAAAGGTCATATTGTAAAGGTGGGTTTTCACGTATACTTAAATAAAATTTTATCCTTCCAATTTTAATTAATCTTTAAGTAGCTTTCCCAATTGAGCTTTCTGCAAAATAAACGAATAATTAAAAAGTTAATACAAAATTAATTATACGCACCGCGCGCCATCTATTACATCTAATCCGAACAATGGTTGATTTTTTCTACTTTTTTGTGCTGCCATCTATGAGAAAGTATTAAAACTATTTCATGTCGCCAATTTTAAAACCGACCAAATTCAAACAACTGGAAAGAGATGCCAGTACTGCAATTTTTGGGCTTTATACCGTTAGCTCGTTAGCTGCTTAAGCTCCTATGGATTAAATCAAATTATCAGTTTATTTTCACAACAGTTTAATATTTGGAATTTAAAAAATACGCATTATTTTTAAACAACTTCAACTTTAATTGGTACACTAGAATTTTTAAAAGACTACCGACACGTGACTTTTAAAATATTCAATAAATAATTAATTTAATTATAAATTTTCTAAATAAATATTTAATAATAATTAGCAATAAATGTATTAACTAAATTAACTAATTAAACTCACGAAATAAGTCGTTTTCATCTTTATTTATACATATAAAGGTGGTCACGTGTCGGTAGTCTTTAAAAAATTTGACTATAGGTACATAACAGGTTTTCATTTTAATTTACCAGGAATAAAATTTAAAAGTTATTAAAAAAGAGAACTGCAACATTTTTCTATCATAATAACTATAAAAACTCGAGTGTTAAAAAAGGCAGTTAAATTTTTAATAAACTTGATAATTTGAGCATTTAAAAGTCCTATATTTAATTAACTGTGCCTATCTGACAATTGGGGAGAATTTAATAATTTGGAGGAGTTAGTAGCTTAATATTAATACTGTAATAAATGCAATATTACCCTAGTTAATAATCTTCTGTCTGTTAAATTAAGAGCTTACTGCAATTACAAAAACGAAGGGTATATTGTTAACGTTTTCATAAAAATCGTCTCGGAGGACTTGTTTGAGTTGCTCTTTTAACCGTGTAAAATTAGCTATTAAAAGGTAATCCAGTACCAAAAAACAACGGATGTGGCCATATGAAGAACTTTTTTCGTTCATCAAATCTTGTAATTAAAATTAAAAAAGAAATTGCTTCCGTCCGGGACCGAATCTGGGACTTCTGCGTGTAAGCAGAATGTATAAACTGGCTAAAATATTAATTTCATTTTTGAAATTTGGCATGAATTGAAGTTCAAAATATATATTATTTTATATCTTCAGAAAGCTAATTTTATGACCTTTCAAAATATTGAAAAATATACAGGGTGTTCTATTTAAATTAAGAAATTTTATTCCATTTCCGGTTAAATCGGAAGTCAAAATATAAAGTGTTTACTATCATGTGATAGCCAATTTTACAAGCTTTCAAAATATTTCAAAATATACAAAGTGTTCCTAAAAATTTTTATATTTTTGTAATTTCCGGCTTAACCGGAAGCGTTTTGTTAATCAAAAATAGTGTCAAATAATAGATATTCATGGGATTTATAAGTATAGCCATTTTTAAGTTATCATTTTTATTACGAAAGCAATTAATGATTTTTGAAATTTTGATATTCAAAAAGACATAACTCCGAATCCGCATCATACAAGTTATTATAAATTTGGAGCTAGATAGAGAATGACGTTTTCTATAGCATATCCAAATGTGTATAATTCCGCCGGTACATTTTTTTAGAAAATCCATTTCTAAATTTTGACTTATTTTGGTCCCTTAAAGGTAGGCAATTTTGAAACAATTTTAAAAATCGACTTGTTTAGGACGAAAACCCTATATTTTGGCTGTACAATGTCGTTTTGAAATTTTTATAATAATAATTACCGGGCAAGTTATAAGGGAAAAAACACAAAATGGGACAATCGTTCCATTGACCGCCATTTTGAATAAAAAAGTTTGAAATTTTCTTTTTCAATTGGGGCTTACCTGTACTATCTTATAGCCAAATAAAAATGAATTTGGTCCAAATTTGGAAATATGCGCCTAAAAACCTAAATATAAGAACCGCCCTTAATACACACATTTGGTTAAAAAAATCGAGATTTTTGTTTGTTTTTTTGGAATCAGGGGGAGTCAAAACGTTAAAAAATGTAATTAAAAATTTTTTATTTTTTCTCCATTACCTATAGAAACTTTTTCTTGGAATGGAAAAAATTAAATATTGTTCTAATTGATAACTATATCAAAAGTCTCCTTATGAGTTTTATATCATTTTTATATATTTTTCGTCTTTTAACGATTTTGGGAGATTTTAATCTAAAAGAGAAGCGATACAAACGAAGATAGATAGGGAGATAGTGACTTGTCAATAAAGCTTATACTGCTTGCTAATAATCGGATCATTTGTAAACAAAGTTCGTGGAATATTATTACCCTACTAGCTTTACCTAAATTGTAATAATTCTCGTTTAATTTAAATTACATATTTGAGTATTCCTAATGTCCTAAGAGACGTTGGAGGTTGGAGCACCACAAAGTGCCTATCTGAAAGCCTCGTTGTGGAGAATTACTTTATTTACATCTACCAATAAACAATTTATTCCATCCTTGTCATTCTCAATTAATTCGCAAGTAAGTTCAACAACACAAATTGTAAAATAATAATGCCTATTGCATTTCCTAATGAGAAATGGCTTCTATCGTAGCAGAATTTTAAAAAATTAAAAAATTGGAAATAGTTCATGTGCTACACTGCCATCAAATGCGCCATTGACACCACACCGTCCAAATGCCATCGTTTGATCTCTATTGGGCTAGTGACTTAAAAGCAATTAACAATTTGCCGCTCTAATTGATGTTTTCCAAGCTGTTCCTTTTAAGACCAAAAACTTGAATGACGGATTGGAAAAATACAAAACCACATCTTTGCAACAGATCTCGTTATATGCAACTTCCTTCTTCCTTATAGTTATAATAACTAAGGAAGTGTGTGCTTCGTAGTTTACGAAACTTATAATTAAATACAAAACTAACAAGCACTCTTCTTACAGTATGGATTATTTTGCTTATAATATAAAATAATTTCATTTTTTTTCTTGAAAAATTGTGGTTTTTCTTATACCTAGTAGAACAGAAATTTTTACCAGTTTTTTTTGATTAAATAAAATCAAGTAAAAAAACCAAACACAAATAACGAACCAATTCGCTTACGGTTTTAAGTTTCCCCAGACTACATAAGGAAATAAAAAGTAGAACGTCGCGACGCCTAGCGTCGATGTGATCAAATTTCGAGATTAGTATTGATTGACAGCTCTTTAGATCTCCTGAAATTTTAACCATAATTTTTTTTCCTAAAGTAAATTATTTAAAAAACTATATCTACAGTTGAAAAACAATAAATTGCCTATTTTAAGTTTCCCCATGCCATAGGTCTTGAAGGAGGCATCATCTAGTGATAGTTTCTACTCTAAGAAAAATTAAAGAAGACAATGTGGGATAACGAAGGCGTAAAAAATATTTTGAAATTATTCGTAAAAATCTAGAGACACAATCAATGAAAGACAAATGAACTAGTTCGGTTGATTTTGATACGCCTCTCAAGCTTCCTTATGCTATAGACTCTGAAGGAGGCATCTAGTCATAGTTTGACCTCTAAGAAAAATTAAAGAGGACAAAGTGAACTATTGAAAGCCTTCAAATATTTTGAAATTATTCATAAAAATCTAGAGACACAATCAATGAAAGACAAATGAACTAGTTCGGTTGATTTTGATACGCTTTTCAAGCTTTCTTATGCTATAGACTCTGAAGGAGGCATCTAGTCATAGTTTGACCTCTAAGAAAAATTAAAGAGGACAAAGTGAACTATTGAAAGCCTTCAAATATTTTGAAATTATTCATAAAAATCTAGAGACACAATCAATGAAAGACAAATGAACTAGTTCGGTTGATTTTGATACGCTTCTCAAGCTTTCTTATGCTATAGACTCTGAAGGAGGCATCTAGTCATAGTTTGACCTCTAAGAAAAATTAAAGAGGACAAAGTGAACTATTGAAAGCCTTCAAATATTTTGAAATTATTCATAAAAATCTAGAGACACAATCAATGAAAGACAAATGAACTAGTTCGGTTGATTTTGATACGCTTTTCAAGCTTTCTTATGCTATAGACTCTGAAGGAGGCATCTAGTCATAGTTTGACCTCTAAGAAAAATTAAAGAGGACAAAGTGAACTATTGAAAGCCTTCAAATATTTTGAAATTATTCATAAAAATCTAGAGACACAATCAATGAAAGACAAATGAAATAGTTCGGTTGATTTTGATACCCTTCTCAAGCTTTCTTATGATATAGACTCTGAAGGAGGCATCTAGTCATAGTTTGACCTCTAAGAAAAATTAAAGAGGACAAAGTGAACTATTGAAAGCCTTCAAATATTTTGAAATTATTCATAAAAATCTAGAGACACAATCAATGAAAGACAAATGAAAGAGTTCGGTTGATTTTGTTACACTTTTCAAGCTTTCCCATGCCATAGGCCCCGAAGTAGGCACTTAGTGATAGTTTTACCTCTAAGAAAAAATAAAGAAGACAAAGTGAGGTATTAAGAGTTTCTAAGAAGGGTTGGGTTGAGTTTGGCAAGAGAGTGACACGTATCGATATATCAAACGTTACATCCCAACCTATTAAGTACTATTAATATGAAAGATATGTATCTGGATGGTAATATATATGGATTTGAAATAATAGACAAATAGAAATCTCGCCATTATTAAAAATTACGTTTCTTCCCACAAAAAGTGAATTGTAAGAATTTCAAAGCTTATCCGACTTGTTCCGTTTTAAATCCTACATAGGACGTCGCTTCTCGGAAGACAATTTCAAACCCACAAGATATAAAATTACCTAGTAAAGTTTCCCAACTCGGTGGTTTTGATCCCACATTAAACTGCAGGTCCCATTCGTTGTAAAGTGTTTCAACACCTACACCAACGTGTACAGTGTATGCAGGCTATGCAGGGAAAGCCACTTACGCTCTGCGCTATAAGAAGTACAAAGCACAAGATGTACAACCAAATGTAACCAACTATTAAAATGGAGTCGTACAATAAAATTTCCAAATTTAGCCTTTGTAGCAACATTTTGAAAGTTTGATCGTGACTTAATTAAAATTTCTTTACAAAATCTTAAATCGGATTAGCGCTGCTCGAGTTGCACATTACGTGAAATTTTAAAAAAATATTCGGAACAAATTGACTAATTGTAAATCAATAACCAATAAAATAATTTTCTTTTTTAATATTATTAATCTAGAGCTAAAATTTTAATAAGAAAATGATTCGTAAAGCACAAAATGTTTGTGGAAAAGTTTTCTTTATGCAAAATTTGAAATTTTTTCCATTAAACTGAAAGGTTTTAAATTTCCCAATTTTATATTTCTCTTTTTAATGATGACAAAATTTAAATAAAATAAGAAAAAATTAGTTATCTGTTTCATTCTAGCCTAGATTTTGGATCAGCTCGATCGATCGCAGCCTACGCTCTTTAGCAACGTTTCAAATAAATGTTTCGCGAATTGTTAAGTTTTTTTATAAACTTTAATAACTATTTTTTTTTATTTTATTACAATACTTATTGTCAAAATTTATAACTTTCTGACAATCGCCAGAAGAAAATTTAAATTCCATATTTTTCCCTATTCCCATCAACTCGTTTTATTAGTTTAGTAAATTTTTTTTAAATTTAATTTAAAATTGCTATAGTTTGGACGAAACTTTTTAACGTCTACTGAATTTAAATTACCAAGTACGTTAAACTTGAAACACTTTTAATAAAATTCGTTTGGAAAAGTTGAAAAGAAAAAGTTACCTATCCAAAGAAAAATTTAAAATTCCACTAGAATTTCAATAACGACGCGCATTTTTTTAAATATGTCCTGTAAACTTAAGTTTGTTATAAATTAAAATTATTTGAAGCTTGTTCGTGCGTTTAAGGGTGCAAAAAGCCCCTTTTCCATCTTTTTCATCCGAGCAGGTTACTTAGCTGATCAGTGATTAAGTATAGTTCACTCAGGTTTAAATACCTTGTGACTCATCGCTCTAAAGTGTAAACATCAATTTGTAGTAAACGTATGTCCGCTCTTAATACATAATGTCAAAAACGTAAAAATTAATTAAGTTAATTCATTTTTAGTCCGTGGTGGCGACACTAACCTCAAAACACCTACAACTACATCTAAACAAAGTGTGTGAAATGCTCGATATACGTTTTTACCTACCATATAGTTTATAAAGCAGACGTATGCTTCTACATACGTTTTTTTTTATTACAATATTAGACAAAGAAAAAATATTTTATACTGACACTTCTTATTACATACTGCGATGAGTCACAAGTGACTTTGTTGACTCAACTATACCTACAATGAATAAGTCTACTCTAGTCACTATTCCACACGGTTCGCATAATCGGTCTGTACCTAAAGCTACGGCTTTACGTGCCGTCCGAAGCACGACGTAAGTCAAATTTATGATTCGACCTTTGGATCTTTTCATTAAAATGTACTTAAAAAGTTAAACAATTAACAAAATTAAGTTTTTCAAATCTCCCTTCATCTTTTAACCTAAATTAAGAAAAAAAAAGAAAAAATTCTCCATTATCGATAAGTAAAAGTTTGTTAGAAATAAAAATTTCTTTTAATTATTTCGATTTAAAATCTTTTTTGTCGTTTTAAACTAATAAAGTTATACTTTTAAAGAGAAAACTTATAATTTTCCGTAATTAAATTTCAAGTTACTGTTACTTCTTACTGAGAGTGAATAAATTTACATAAAAATGCGACAGATTCGCTCGCGAAATTAATTTTAGTTTTCAAGATGAAAAGACGACCCTTGATATTTTTTTATTATATTAATGTAATATACGCGCGTGTTAGTTGTAATTTCTTTTATAAAAATATTTTTTTCGACTATTTCGACTTAAATGGACTACTCTTCTTAATAGTCATCAATCAATCAAACTTGGCTCTTGAGATAAAATCTCACCAAGTCTTCACAACCGTTACTTCCTTTACAGAAGTTTGGCGCTATGTCATTTTCGGTGCCTTCTACGATATTATCATTTTCCCCAACTTTTTTAACTTTATTTTTTATATCATTCGAAAAGACCGTTTTTTAAATACATTTTAGCACATTTAAATAAGCGATGTTGGACTTTATTTCCTTTTGTACGTGCGAGCGCATTTTTATTATTCGATCATCAGTCATAAAAGCTTTTAAGTTTTTGATGAGATACTGCATTAATGATCGCCATTAAATCGGATAGATTTGAATAATTATTGCGATTACTTTTATACCACAATGTATTTTAAATTCCATCCACTATACGATTTTATTTTACACTTACATACAGTGTGTTTGAATTATAAATAGGTCATACCTAAGTCAGCAGTCAGTCAGTTTGTCGGCTGAAAATAACCAAAAAAGACCAGTTTCAAAGAATCTAAGTGATATAATAACAATCAAATAACAAGATCGCTTCTGCGAAGGCAATTGCACACCATCAAGTCATAAAATTGCTTAGTAAAGCTTCCAAATTCAGTGGTTCCGATCTCGCAGCAGTGGTAAATCTCTTCTCATCAAATACATAGTAAAACCATGATGGGCAGCCACTCCATATGTTGATTTGTTCTACAACGCAGCCGGGGGCAGATTAAAACAGCTACAAGACTCCTTACTTATAGAGAGTTATAATGAAGCCAAAGAATATGCAAAAACGTGGCCCTAGTCCACAGACGGTTGTCGCCCTTTGATGGCCAGCTCAATTAAGAAAGCATATGCTTGATAGCGACTAGCAAAAGATATAGATGCTCAATAGGTCTTAGCGGCTGCAGTGTAGGGTCTAAACAGTCTCCCTCTAAACCATCATCGTCAGTGGTTCCGATATACGATATCAAACTTATAGGTCCCATATATCCTACGCCATTAAAAGGCGTTCAAACAAAATTCACGCAAGAACGTTACCTACCCTCTACAAAAAATTAGTTATTAAAAAATATCATAAAGGTTCCACGAATAGTATTTTATGATATACGTGTTAAAAGGGACGTTTTATTTTGTGAGTGGAGAAGATTACGAAACGAGCGAAGTGAGTGGAGTAACTGCACAAACAAAATAAAATCACTTTTAACACAATCATACAATATTTTATATATTTTGGCCTTTTAAATCAAAAATTGTAACAAATTTCAAAAGTGAGGTTATTTTTTGTTGGTTGGTACTTCTGTTTATACTATACTGACAGTACTGACATTTCAAAATTTTCTAAGTTATAAAATTAATTTTATATTTAAATTTTTGGTGGTTACAGTAGATTTAGAAGAAACCCTTGGACAGTGCCGTGTGATGGAATAAAGAAATACATTTTTGGTGTAAATTAAAAATGAAAAATCTAAGTCCAGAGAATTGTTCTTTGGCAGGTCTTTAAAAGGAATGTAATTCAAAAATTAAGGTTTTAATACAGGGTGTATTTTAAATAGCGCCAAATATTTACATAGCGCAATTCTACGTCGAAAATCAAGCAAAAAACTCTGGCAGCAGTTTTCTTAAAACCCATTGGTGAGCGTGTTATTAATGGTCGTAGTTTGAATTTTATTTTGACTATGGCGTAGAAATCTATTTCAATGGTATCGGTGATACATAGTTCAACAACTAAAATAAATAACCGAATAAAAATTTTACAGTTTCGGTAATTAGTTTACTTGTAATTTAAACTTAAAAAATGTGAAGTCTTTGCTACGGATTATTTTGCAAAATGTTGCAACAGTGGATTGTAAAAAATAAAATTAGATAGGTAAATGAAGTCTGACAGTTGTCATTTTTGACGATTTTCGTCAAGCTGCTGCTGTTCCGCTTGCAGTTTGTTGCCAAATTTAAAAACTTTTAATTGCTTATATTTAAAAAAATATTGGATTAAGACCAAATTAGAACTGGATTTTTTTGTTTAGTTTTTGATGATGAATAGCGTGATGTAAATATTTGGCGCTATTTGTAATACACCCTGTATAGTAAATTCTAAGAATAAATTTTCAAACCGCACATAGCTATGATGGACCGTTCGGAAATTATAACGTTTTCAAATAAAAATTCGTGACGTCACACCGACATCAATCGTATAGAAGAGCTAAATAGCAGAGGAGTTACGTTAGAACTACGGCATCAAATGGTTATAAATGACTCATTTTTAGTACGGGTTCACAAGCGTTAAGCAACTATGGAGCGGTTTCTATACATGGAACAATCGTGTACCGCTTTAAAAGCAAAACTCCTTTTAATAGCATACTGAGAATTTTTCTATCCGACTAACGATTGCCCATATGCTGCTACTGAAAATTTACAATGTGATTTACTATTTATGTTGATCTCTGCCCCAATGACTAAAAACATAAGCGGAGAGCGAGTTCGAGTTCGGGATGCTTATGAAGTACAGCTAAAAAAATTTAACTTGAAGAGCGGTAGAGATAAGTTCGCGCAGATTTGGCCACGCCCCTTTAATAATTTAAATACGTTGACGATCTGCGCATTCCCACCGCTCGTCAGCATAAAAAATGATTACAATATGTATTGTATAAAGGGTGTCCAAAAGGTATATATCAATAATCTCGGCATATAAAAATATTTGGAAAAAAGCTCGGACACGTCGATTTAGATTGTTGATTGCGCATTTTTGACACTAAAATAGTTTTTACAGTCTTCTATTTAAGAGATATGACTTCATCAACGGTTATTGTAATTGGAATACCCTGTATATTTTATTATTTTTGGAATCTCCATCGAGAGCTGATTTCAAAAACCTAGTACACTTACGCCCGGTTGCATAAACGAAAATTAAATTTTAATCCGAGAATTAGATTTAGAATCCTTTGATATGGCAATGTTAAACACTATAATGTCAAAGTTGGACGTTTGTAAATAAATATTAAAATTTGAGGTTAGCTGCTTTATGACGAGGCGTTAATAGGAGAAAGATTTCATCACTAGGTTAAAAGTAAGAAGCCAACTTTTTTAAAATTATTTTTTAATTTTTATAATAAATATTCCACTATACCATACGGCAACTTATAACAATAAAAAAAGTTGGTTTCTTACTTTTTTAAGATTTTTGAAATCAGAAACCCCGAAAATTGGAAGAAACAGTTCAGTTGAGCTCAGGTGAGTGCAGAGCTGTGTTCCGTAAACGGAAGTAATCAGACGGACGAGTAGTGGTTCGTATATCTTTGCTTAGGTCGTAGCAGTCCCCGTACGCAGAGAACGAGTAGCAGGGCAAGATTACTTACTGCACGCTGTGAAGAAGCGAAGAAGAAGAAGAGTTAGCGTCGATGTACGTCCAACCGAGTTCCAAGTAGCTGCGACATTGAGGCATAACTTTAGCTAACGAGTCGTTAAGGGTACCTCGAGGAGTCCAAAAAGAAGGACGTCCCGAACCTCAACTGTTAATATATCAGCAGAAAACATTTAATATCCTAACCATTGATTGTTACAGTTAACCACAATATAAGAGTCAAAAAGTCATCAGTGTATTATTTCTGTGTTGTAAGGCCCAACTAAAGTAAATAAAGTGTGACATACCTTCCGAAGAAAAGCATAAGGCCGTTTCCCCGAGGGTACGCTACCACCTTTTGGACACTCTGTGTGTAGTAGCTAGCTATAACTGCCATAACCACCAAAAATAAATTGGGTATTTTCCAATTTTTTAAAATGTATCTAGAAAGTTACCTTATTGATAACGTAATACCAAAACCACATTAAAGAAAAATTGCGACTAGGTTTTGCCAAAAAAATTATTTGAAATTCAAACTATAAAGTTTCCCGGATAAAAGGGAATGACGGCATGAAGGCATGACGTCACGAATCGTTGCTGCCAATGTTCAACTTCATCAGCTACAACTTATTATAACCTTGATTACACATTAACTGACATTTAACACATGTAACTAAGCAACAAACGTGATTTGTACGATTCGGGACGTCACTTCCGTTTTAATTTTCACTTTGAACCTGCAGCATTTAATGCTTTCACTAAAGCACTTTTTAATAAAACTTTTTTGATTAACATATATTTTGTGCACATTTGAACTTATTGAAAATTTTCGATTTAAATATTGATACTTTGGTAAAGTTTAGGTGTAGGTTGAATTCCATGACCTTTTTCAAATAAAAATATTGTTCAAACACCAAAAAAAACGTCAAACCACCACAAACAAAATCGTGTAATTTTAACAAAGTCAATTTATGAACATACTTCGAACAATTAATTAACTATTTGTGTGTACTTTGTGTATTTGAGCTCTGTACTCCACTTAATGCTGGAAGCTCTAATATAGAGCTTTTAATAGAATATGAATTTACAAAGGTCTCAAGTTTTTTCTTGTTTGGAGTGCAATTTATTGTATGGACGAATTCGCGTTACTAATATTACAGTGTCATCGTAGACTAAATTCGGGATTCATCGAGATATGTTTCCGGTAATGAGAACATCTGTCAACGTTTCCGATAACTTTTGGTCTAAAATTGAGTTTACTGCATGTAATTTCCATATATTAATACAATTTTCCCTCGTAACTTATTTATTAAGTGCTATGTATACCGGTAGCGGTTATATAAATATTAAAATTTATTTACCTACTCAAAATGTTTATATTATTAAAATGGCTTCCCGCCTCTCTTTATTATAATTTCGAATTTAGGGATAATTTATAGGAAATTTAACTTCTACAAACGCACCACATTTTCAATTTCCTTTATCTGACGCAGCACCCAAAGAAACCACAATAACCGGACGTTAGCCCACAATTACAAAAATTCTTAACATTTGCATCGTTGTTACTCAATCAAAAATAATTGCTAAAATAATATGATTATTTTTTGATAAACTGGAAAACTGCCTTTATACTCGTACAAAGTGCGGAAAATTTTTGGGGGAGGCTTAAGTTGTTGAGGTGTCACTAAAGTAGTATATTGTTTCCTAAGGAGTAGAAACATAACTTTTGTAACGAGCAACAAAAAGTCACTATTACTCAGAATAAAACATTTTTACTTCATAATAAATACGCCTTAACGCCGTTTTTAAAAATTTTCTTGAAATCTGGTTAATTATAAAGAAACAAACAAACTATTAGCGTTTTTCTCTCATTTCCAGTAAGTTAAAATTATTTAAATGTTTTTTGTAAAAAAACAAACTTTAGTAATTTTTTCTTAACTCTTGGTTAGTTTTATTATCATTACGAGGGTTCAAAAGGTCTCTATTTTATATAAAGTTAACTTCTAAAACACAACACTAATTCTTGACATGTCCAAAACGACATTTAAATTCGCTACGCATTTCTAACAAAAGTTAATTAAACGAAGCGGATTGGATTTGATTACAAAATCAAATTTTCTTTTTAAATCCTATTTTTCAACTTTTACGTTCAAATCCTTATTCTTTAGCTCTTTAAAGAAATATATTTAAGAGTTTCTAATCATTCCTAAAAAATTTTATTTTTTGGGTCAAAAACGTAAATTAAGCAAATTATTAAAATAGGCATTAACTTTAGCATTTTATTAAAAAAAATAATTTTAATTAAATTTTGGACTTGAAGTTTCCGCAGCAAATCTCCGATGAAAATTTCGCTCTGGTAAAACTTTGCCAAACAGAAGTTATGTTTTAATTAATAATTTATTAGAATGAGATATTGAGATGAGATTAGTGACCAAACCTTCAAAGCGAATGGTTTGGAAATCTGAAATATTAATTAGGTTTTAAAATGTTTAAACGGAACCACTGATCTCAACAACATAAGATGTAACCTCACTTTTACCTATAGAAAAATATTTCTTCCTCTTTCAACTTTTTGCAATTCAAGAAAAAGTTATTATAATCGAGAAAATAGTATTTTTTACAACATGAGATGAAACATACGTTTTTTTCGTGAGATAGAATTTAATTCACAAGCCCCGTAGGGGCGAGTGAATTAATCTTTCGAACGAAAAAAACGGATTTCATCTCGAGTCGTAAATGCTATTTTTTCTACGACGATAATTAGTACATTTTAAAAAAATAATTCTTTTTACTAAAATGTGAACCGACCACAAAAAAACTGGTTTCACCTCATGTTGTAAATAACATCTGCTTGTAATAACACTTTTTCTCACTAGAGACGAAAATGCTATTTTCGTAACGAGTAAGTGATGACGAAATGCTTAGTTTCACATATGGGAGTAGAAAAAATAAAATATCAATGACTATGAACACGAAATATCCGATCGTCCGAAGCAGTTGTAATACGATCGTGATAGTTCGTATTACTTCGTTTCGAAGCTGATCTTAACAATGTTTTCAATAACAAAAGGTGTAGGGGACAAATAAAAATGTAAATTACGATGTTCATCTTGTTTATTGGTCTGAGCTATCATCAGATATCTAGTATTACTATATTTCAAAACATTGAAAAATATACAGGGCGTTTCATAAATTACAAAAGTAGTTTCCTTTTCCAAAACATAAAATATTTGATATCATGTAACAGCTTATTATTCGAGCTTTCGAAATATTAAAAAATTTGCGAAGTGTTTTTTTTATTTTTTTGTAATTTCCGGTTTAACCGGAAGCGTTTTGTTAACCGAAAATAGTGTCAAATAATAAATATTTATGGGATCAATTTTTAACAATTTTCAAAATTTTATTTTTATTACAAAAAAATTATCGATTTATGAGATTTTGACTTTTAAAAAATCATAACTCTGATCCTGGTAATTTATAACTTTTAAAACTCATGGTATTCGATAGAGAACGACGATTTCTATAACATATATCCAAAATTAAAAAACTGGTGGAGCCAGTTTAGAGAAAATCCATTTCAAACCTTTGACCAACTTTGGCCCCTTAAAGGTAGGCAATTCTAAAACAATTTGAATAATTAATTAAGTTAGGACAAAAGCCTTATATTTTGGCTATCAAATACATTTTTTAGATTTTTATGAATATAATTACCGGCTAAGTTATACCTAAGGAAAAAACCACAAAATTTTGAGTTTAAAATTTAAAAAAATTTTTTTTTTTAAATATTGGAAAAATTCGTAAATTGATGTTACTGAATGCTATTAAACTAAAATAGAAAGGTTTTTCAATACGACTAAAAAATTTACATTATTTCAATTTAGCTCTTACAAATTTTCATATACCATAAATTCATCTTTGCCATTTTATAACGACATTACTTTTTTTTAACATTATCTTTTCAATTTTCTAAACTGATTTATAATACCTATACAGTTATTGAAAAAAAAGCTCAATTAAATAAAGCAAATTAATTTTTTTGCAGCTTAATCGTTTGAAATGGAGACGAAATTTAGATAAAATCCGCGATTTTTCAAAATAACAAAATCAATTAATGTTTGTTTTTTTTCATACATAAAAAGCGTTATTTTAAGCTTATTTGGCACATAGCTTAAAAGCACAAAAGGATAAACGAACAAAAGGTAAATGGTGTCTTGCTGAAAAAAAGTCTTTCATTCAATCTTCTATTAGCACCTAAGTATTTTTATTGCTTTAGAACTTGTCGAGGATGTAACTTGGGCACGTTTTCTAAAGCTTTTTATTTGAAAAAATACTTTCATCCAAACTAAGGCGATCAAATAAATTTGTAAATTGATTAAGAAAACAAAAAATTTGATTATTCCATCAAATAACTTATTTTGTTGTCTCGTCTCGTGATAGATTCCAACTCAATCTTTATACAACTCTCTCGCAACAGCTTTAAAGTTCGTTTCTTTTGTCTTTTATACGTTTCAAAGAAGGATATGTAAAAAAAGAGCTGTAAGAATATGTCTTAAAAGCAACATATATAGACAAATTGAAAACAAAAAGTTTTAAAAAATAATATAAGTTTAGAAATGACTTGTAAAATTTCATTTTAACACACAAAAGAACTTTCTTCTTGTATCATTAAAGGCGAAAATTTTAGAAAATGCATAAATTTTATTTAATGAAGACTTATTAGGTTTAATGGCAATTAGGTATATTGCAATTTAGGTAGATTATATAAACAATAAGTCTTTTAACGCTCGATTGCATAAAGGC
Organism: Malthinus seriepunctatus; assembly: GCA_963924605.1. Taxonomy (NCBI): domain Eukaryota; kingdom Metazoa; phylum Arthropoda; class Insecta; order Coleoptera; family Cantharidae; genus Malthinus; species Malthinus seriepunctatus. Next base: position 888,265 of record OZ004602.1, read on the forward strand.
GAATTATATTGTAATCGAGAATTAGATTTATAATCCTCAAATATGGCGACATTACACAATAAATAAAGAAATAAAAATGTCAAAAATTGACAAATTTACAATTCAATACAAAAAGAACTTAACCTCAAATTTTAATATTCATTTACAAACTTCAAACTTTGACATTAAAGTGTTTAACGTTGCCATAATCAAAAGATTATAAATCTAATTCTCGGATCAAAATATAATTCGCCTTTATGCAACCGAGCGTTACAAGAGCTAAAGCTAAACTATTAGCACCTTTGGGTGCGTGGCCACGTCGGCGCTCCGTAGTCTGCACTGCCCCTAGCAGCGCACTTACATCAAACCAAAAAACTAAATAAAATAAAAGGGGGGGATCAAAATATGTCCTTGAAAACATTATTTTTAATGGGAGGCGTTAGTATCACTAACTTAACTCTTTGACGCCATCTATCTTGGCATCCTATATAGTTCTAAGGGGTCATCCGGCTTCGCCCATACAGACTTTTGTTCGGGAGGCCAAGATCTACAACTTACATCACTTTCGTCAGATTTAACTGAAATTGAAGGAAGGGACTAGAGATATGGAAAAAGAAGTCTATCCCTCCAGGACTCATTAATCTACCCTCAATACTATTCTGATCTGATGAAAGGACCTAGAAATTTTTGATGAGGGAAAAGCGCTTTATTGCTTCAAGACAGCTTGATTTTCTTTCAGGACTATTTTAATCGCAACGAAGGGATAGAGATTATGGTAGAAGCTTCCTTTATTGCTCCAAGAGTTATTAATCTTCCCTCAGAACTGTTTGATCAGAAGACTAGAAATCTGGAGCCACCCCTTCTATCATCTAGAAATTTTGGATGGAGGAACCTTCCCTTATTGTTTCAAAACTAATTGATCTTCCCTCAGGACTATTTTTATCGGAGGGAATGCATTAGATATGATGGGAGAAACTTCCTTTATTGCTCCTGGAGTGATTAATCCTCCCTCAAAACTGTCTGATTAGGAGACTAGAAATCTGAAGCCACCCCTTCTATCATTTAGTGATTTTTGATGGAGGAAGCTTCCTTCATTGCTTCAAAACTGATTTATCTTCCCTCAAGACTATTTTAATCGGATGGGAGGCATTAGATATGATGGGAGAAGCTCCCTTTATTGCCCCAGGAGTGATTAATCTCCCTTAAAACTGTCTCAGAAAAATAGAAATCTGGGGCCATCCCTCTATCATCTAAAGATTTTTGATAGAGGAAGCTTCTTTTATTGCTTCAAAACTGATTTATCTTCCCTCAGGACTATTTTATTCAAATGGAAGGCATTAGATATGATGGGAGAAGCTACCTTTATTGCTCCAGGAATGATTAATCTTCCCTCAAAACTGTCTCAGGAGACTGGAAATCTGGGGCCACTAGGCCAACTATCATTGAATTATTCAAGTACTTGAGTTAACTGCCTCGCTAATACCGGCTGGTTAGGACACAGAAAGTGATAAAGATCCGGATTCTCAAGGAGACATCGGGTAACCGTGGTGTCGTTACTCACCAACATCTGGCCACACAGATGCCCTGCGGCTTATTATTACTACTGTTTTTGCTTCACAATTTTTCTGACTTATATTTTTGTCTTTGATGACGTATTTCGAGTGGCTTCTGTTCTAATGTTGATGACCTGTAACAGATTCTGTGTAACAGTTAAAAAGCCTTCAATTTTGCTAAATAGATCGCTGAACTGTAACCACGAATTTTACGCTTTAGTATCTATATCTGTTGGCTAGAGATGGAGATCCTTAAAATGCCTTCTATCTACCACATATTTATTTCTTCAGTACTTTGAGGTTATAATATTTTTGTACGATCAGTCATTTGATGCTATTTACTGCATATGTTATAATAAGATATAATAGGATTATAGGATATAATACGCGACGGTAAAACGTTTTGCTGTCCATACAAAAATGTCATTTTTGACATTTGATTTTTTTTAGCAGAGGTTTAATTCAAAATAAAATAAACCTATTATTTTTTGTTCCTGATTGTACAAAAGGCGTTATAAGCACGTCGAACGTTAAGAATAACTCTCTCAGACAATAATTAGAGGCTTCGCTATGCTCAGTCTCCAAACAATTGTCTTCGCTCGATAAAGTATCCTTACCGTTCTCTATATTTAATACACTATTCCGTTTTATTAATTTATATTGTTGTACACAGATTTTTGGATAAAAATATTTAATTTATTTAATTATCAATTATGTCTGGACGTCTAGTAACCCTTCTAGGTGCAACGACCCTATTTTATTTTTGTATCTATAAAGTCTAATAGTTATCGACTGGTTAATTTTCCAATAACTCAAAATATTTATTAATTGGGTATTATTTAAACGTCGAATAACTTAAACTAAATAGTAATTAAGTAAAAAGAGCAGTAATTTAGTGCTCGTACACAAATTATAAGGTTATAACCCTTTACTCTAACTAAATGAATATGAGTTAATTGACCCTTCTCCCTGAAAATTTAAAGAAAACTATCAAACTTTGCACGGTGTGCCTATTATAAGTTATAAATACGTTTTGCGAGTAGCAATCATTTGACAAAAGTATTATAATTTTATATAACATATAAAGTACCTGGGAAACTCTTCCTAACAATAGTTTGTTAAGCTCAATGCGTTCAACAAATAGAATTATCTGTCTGTTAAAGCTATTAATTTGCTTATGTTTACTGCAAGATAAATTATTTAGTAATTGAGGCAAAATAATTATACTTAGTAATTTAATTACTACTACAAATTTTATTATATTCAAAGAAAGCTCTTAAACGTTAAATTAATTTTCTTACGAAACATGAACATCTTTTTTTGCTCCAGTTTATTATTTTTAAGGGATCATTTTGAGTTTTATATAAATGAGTACGTTAACATCTAAAACGGCGTCGCTTTGGCGTCGTTTTTGTTTGTTCGCATTTGGCTGTATCATTTTCCATCTACAACAAAACTTTTTAGGAAAAAAATTGATACAATCAAAGTAAATATCAAACATTAAATAAAAAAATATTTTACATTTTCTCTCCGCGTATTACAAATTGAGCCTTAACATCAAAATCATTCTCTAAGTATTTTTAAAGGTTGTCAAAAGGACGTTTAAGAGAGCATTGTTTGGTGTATTAATGCGTCGGGATTTTGCTAAATATAGCAGTAGAGTCGTCTGTTGGGACGATTTGCTTATTTTTTTTAAAGTTACTTAGCTAATAGGTAGTTTATCTGGTGGATAAGTTGTCATAAACCTTTCCACCTCCAACTAACTGTAGGATAAATCAAATGACTAACGAATAAATTTTCTACAAAAGAACCTGCTACTTATGACCTTTTGCACCTTATGTGACAAATAAACTATATTTTGACAACTTATTCGTCAGATAAACTATCTGTCAGTTTATCTATAAGCGATGCAAACGGCTATTAGAGATAAAATATTTTTTATTGTATAAATTTCGAGACTTTTCATTACCTACTTGTTTCTCAAATTTGACAAGTTGCCTCTAGGCATTATACAAAATGGTACAACCGGTGTTAACCGAGTTATTCTAATTCTGAATATTTGAATATCCTCAAGTCCCTTTCAGAAAATTCGATTGGAGTCGAAAAACATTAACACTAACAATAAAAGACATCTTGTAGAAGAATTTCGTAAGAAAAATATCATTATTAAATAATATTTGTCGCGTTTAGCTTAGGGGCGTAAGAATCGATTCCAATTTTTTAACGTGAAAATATAATAATTCTTACACCCTTCGAAATGATGTATCACAAGGTAAGAGAGTGCCATTTATAATATCAAACTCGAAATAGCTAGAGCGAGAGAGCAAAACAATCAAAATCAACCCTGTTTTTCTATTTCCCATTTCCAAGTCGATATCTTAACCCCGGTGTTATTTTAAATCAAAATTTACTTAATTTCAAAAATAATTATTAAGAGTAAAAGGTCTTGAAATGGAAGCACAAACAAGATTATTTTGGCTTTCACACGGACGCAATCTAAATGATCGATAAAAAAGGTATCATACTTAAACGATTTTATTAGCTAACACTTCTATAAATAATATAAAAGATAATAAAAAGTTTTGTGTCTCTGTGAATAACAATCATTAGAGCCCCAAGAGAATTTGAACACAAAACACTTTATTGCCTAAAATATCTCGAGAATGCAATAGTATTTCTACACACGCCTAGATTTATCTTTTACACACTTTCCCTGTTGCTATACTAAAATCAATTGTGATTTCGATATTTTACTTTTACACAAACTTTAGACAATATTAAATATTTTCTATTTGTAGAAGAAAAATTTTAACAATAAATAAATAATGTAAATCGTGCTATACCCTTCTCACTTTTTATTCGTTTCAAAGTGTCAGAAATGGTTTATTCTAAATTATTGGAAATTGTTTCAGAAAATATATTGCAATTTACAACTCATATGAACTGTGAGTCAACGACCACGTCAAAAATGAAACACAATCGTTGAAAATAACATCAAAAGTGAATAAATTAAGAAAGTTGCTTACATTTCCGGTTAAACTAGAAGTCAACATATGAATTGTTTGGTGTCAAGTAACAGCCCTTTGTACGAGCATTCAAAATAATTAAAAAGATACAGGGTGTTCCTAAAAAATTTTGATACTTAAGTAATTTCCGGATTAACCGAAAGGGTTTTGTTAACCGAAAATAGTGAGAAGTAATAGATATACATAGGATTGATATATGAACCAATTCATAAGTTTTAATTTTTAATAAAAAAAAAGATTTTTTAAATTTTAACATTTAAAAAATTGTAACTCCGGTTCTGGAATTTTTTAAGAAATAAAACAGAGGCATTCGATTGAAAACGGCGATGTCTATAACATATTCAAAAATGGACAAAATCGGTCACAAGAAATTTTGAGAAATTCCATTTCAAAATTTTATCCTATTTTGGCCTCTTAAAGGCGGGTAATTTTGGAGTAATTTTAAAATCGATTAAATTACGACGAAAACCGTATATTTTGACTATAAAATGTCGTTTTGAAACTTTTATAATAATAATTAGCGCCCTAGTTATAACGGAAAAACCAAAAAAAAATTAGACAATCGTTTGCGCGCCACTTTGAATTTAAAAATTTTACGTCCTAACTAAAAGAAAAATTAATTTTTGCATTATTGGACTCCAAGGGGCTCAAAACGTTGAGAAATTAAATTTTAGAAAAATATTTGTTTTCGATCACCAGCTACTAGAGGTGTGAATTGTAGTTTATAGTCTTTTGTAGTATATCAAATAGTCGGACCGGGGTTAATTAGAGAAGAAAATAAATATAGTAATTGCCTTAAAAATAATAAAATAAGTTCAAGTTCAAAGGACCTATACTTTATTCAAGGAGACGAGATAGTGAATGTAAACAAACAATCCGCGTGTTGTGCACGTGAACACTTGTTTAGCGCTGTGATTGGCTCTAACGTATTAACTTATTTTAAGCTTGTTGCATGATTACCTAACTGCGTTGATGCGGATAACTCATATTATAGTGGCAATTAGAGCTGAGGCGATTACAGGAAAAATGTAATCGATTATAAATAAATAAATGATTGAGACAACTTTAACTAAAGGAGCTTTTAGGGAATTATTATGAAACCGGCTGTTATTAATAATTTTTGAAAAACTTACACCGTATTTAATTTAAGTTTACGTAAAACCGCGCTCGTGAGAACTTGCACGTGCACGTGAACATCGCATGCAACACTATCTCGTCTCCTTGAATTTAGTATAGTATGTAGTTATTCTAGGTCTTGTTTTTTTTTATTTTATAAATTTTATTTTTTTTATTTTATTTTATTTTTTATTTATTAATTTTTTTTTTTTTATAAAAATTTTTTTTATTTATTTTTTTATATTTTTTTTCACGGTATTTTATAAAAATACCGCGATATGCATCTTCAGCGGTAGGCGGTGAACTACAAGTTGAAGTTAGTAAAAATTTAAATTTCACAAACATGACCATTTATATAAAGACAAAATTACCTGCAAGGGGCAGAAATTTACTTAAAAACTAGATTTAAAAGGATTAAAAAGGTGAAAGTAATAAACTTATGGACCAAAGTGCAAAAACGGAAAGTACAGAATTTTAATTGATTTAGAATAGGTATTGAAAAATTATTTCAAATTTATTTTAAATTAGTAGAGAAATAAGAGGCTCTGAACCTTCAACGCTTGTTTGATTCTTTCAAGTGCTAATACCACCCCGCTGTGTTTATGAGCATCGTAATGAGGGTGTACGGATTACAATAACCTAAACTAGCAGGTAAAACCCTCAAATAATTTAACGTAATTTAATAAGCGAAGCGAATAGTAACCTATAGTTCAAAACGAACTAGTTCGTTTAGAGAAAGTGACATAGTTTGTGTACGGGTTACAATGTCCTGAACTAGTAGGTGAAACCTTCAAATTATCAATTTCAAATGATGCAAATAAGTTCGTTTTTATAAGAAATCCCTAAAACGAGAGAAGCGAAGAATAACATAGTTGTTTCGACGATAGTTCTGATTTGATGTACCGAAGGACCAGAAATAATAGAATATTTCACATAAAAAAAAAACTTAATAACACTTAAATATTTATTAATAAGATCTTATATGAAAATATTAATATATATAATGACGATGAGTCAAAAACTTATAATATGCACTTAACTACTGACTATGAGTCAACTTGTTCCTTTACTTCTTATACTGGCGAGTTCTGCACTTAAACTGAAAACTTTAAATCCAAGAAAAAATGGAAATGACTAAAACCACCCTACCACCCACAAATAGTGTAGGGGTAGGGAAGTTGGTACAGTCGTACCTAGTGTACTAAACATACCGCCCACCTTGAAACAGTGCGGGTTTCAACACAAATAAACTTGAAAAACATCTTATAACTACTTATACATTATACAATATGAATATGAACAATGTGAAAACATATGAATATGATTAAATATGAAATATAAACCTAATATGAAGAAACATAGAACAAATGATATGAATGATATAATTAAACCTAATCTAATCACTTAATGTCTTATATGTTTATTGGTAAAATGCACAGCTTGGTCACTGGTCTTTTAAGCACTCCACTCGCGGTTTTTACACTTACTACCCGGATTATATTGTCTTTGCCTGGATAGCACTCAACGACTCTCCCCAATTTCCAATGCATTGGAGGAGCGTTGTTGTCAATTAATAGAACCATTGTGCCCACAATTAACTCACTACTGGATAATGTTTTCCACTTACTTCGCTGTTGTAGAGTGCACAGATATTCTGATGACCACCTTTTCCAAAAATGCTGCATTTTTTGTTGAAGAGTTTGAAATCGACTTAATCGATTTGTTGGCACTTGTAACATGTCGTCCTCGGGTAATGCAGTTAATGCATCACCAATTAAGAAATGACCCGGTGTGAGCGCATTCATGTCTGTAGGATCATGGGATAATGGAGTGAGAGGACGAGAATTGAGTATTGCCTCAATTTGCGTTAGTATTGTATACAACTCTTCAAAATGTAATAATGTTTCACCTACAACCTTTCTTAAATGTGTTTTTGCGGATTTAATTCCAGCCTCCCAGAGGCCCCCAAAATGAGGAGATTGAGGAGGAATTAAATGCCAATTAATCGATTCTTGTTCTAAAAAATTATGAAAGACCTTATTATGATCGTCTGAATTAAACAATTGTGAAATTGAGTTCAGCTCGTTCTTTGCCCCAATGAAATTGGTGCCATTGTCTGAATACATTGATAAACATTTGCCACGTCTTGCTATAAACCTTTTGAAAGCATTTAAGAATGCTTGCGTAGACAAGTCGGACACAAGTTCCAAATGAACTGCCTTTGTTGACATACATACAAATAAACATAAATATGCTTTGCCTGTTTTATTTCGGGATATTTTTATATTGAATGGTCCCCCGAAATCTACTCCACAATTGATAAATGGACGCGAGGGTGTTACTCGCGATTCTGGCAAATTTCCCATGAGCTGATGGCTCCGAATTGGACGTGAGCGAAAACAAACTATACATTTTCTTAATACCCTTCGAACTGCTTCTTTTCCCGATAATGGCCAAAATTTGCGTCTTATGGACGCTAAAAGCAACTGTGGCCCCGCATGTAATTGTTTATAATGTTCGTGCCTAATCATGAGTTCGGTGAATGGGTGTTTACATGGTAAACTTATGGGGTGTTTTTGGTCAAATGGTATGAAACTGTTTTCAAGTCGACCGCCCACCCTAATGACTCCTACCTTATCAATGAACGGGTTTAAACTAATTAACCTACTTTTAGACCCAACCGTTCCTTTATTTTTAAGGTCTATTGCCTCTTGCGCAAATTCTTGTTTTTGCACAAGTTTAACTAAACACAAAAGTGCTTCTTCAATTTCTGTTGAAGATAAATGTCCTACTCGTTTTAAATTGTCAATGCAAGCTATCCACATATCTTGTAAATTATTGGGAATTTGATCATCCCATCCCAATTTTAATTTCCATAAATGCTGTAACATAATTTTTGCTTTAATTGTTGCTGGGCCAACAAAACCTAGTGGATCATAAATTTTAGCTATTGTTGATAAAATGCATCTTTTTGTAATCTTATTTGACTGAGGAGGTAATTTTATCTTAAATGAAAATTCATCTACTGATGGATGCCCAAATAACCCGAGTGTTTTAACTTCTTGTTCCCCTATGCATAATAAATTTGACTCTACGTTTTCGTCATCTAATATTGTATTATTATTTGACGTCCACTTAATTAAATTAAAACCTGCTGCCTTTAGGATGCTTGTAATTTGAAATTTTAATGTTTTTACTTCTTCGATTGTGTTTGCACCTGTTAGTAGGTCATCTACATAGAAATCGTTTAGTATTGATTGACTAGCTTTTGGAAATAATTTTTGATTGTCCAATCCTAGTTGGTGTAAACATCTTATTGCGAGAAATGGGGCAGATGACGTGCCATATGTGACGGTATTTAATGTAAACTCTTTTATTTCCTCATCTGGAGATTTCCTCCAAACTATCTTTTGCAAAGATCTTTGGTCTTCATTTATCAGTATCTGACGATACATTTTTGTAATGTCGCCAGTTATGACGTATTGATGTTGACGAAATCGTAGGACTATTGAGAATATGTCGTCCTGAATCTTGGGACCAACCATTAGTATGTCATTCAGTGAAATGCCAGATGAGGTTTTTGCCGATCCGTCAAATACCACTCGCAATCTTGTTGTGGTACTGCTTTCCTTTATGACTGCGTGATGCGGTAAAAACGTTTGTAATTCGCCGTCGTTGTATCCTCCTTCCTCTGCTAGGGTCATATGTCCTAGCTCCTCGTAATTTTGCATAAATTCTATGTATTGCATTTTTAAAGCACTTTCATCGTTGAACCTTTTTTCCATTGAGAATAATCTTTTGGTTGCTGTTCGTTTTGAATCACCTAAATTAATCACATTCTTTTTTATTGGCAGTGATACCACGAATCGCCCCTCTTGATTTCGCTTATGTGTTTTTATGAAATTATCCTCACATTCTTGTTCTTCTTCGGAATAATTATTGTTTGTTTTTTGACATTCCTCAATCAGCCAAAACTTTTCTAGTTCATCGTTTAAGCTCACCTCGTTACTTAAATGGCAAACTGTTGATTTAGTGCTTTGTTTGTGGTAGCCCATGTTTCCTGCTACAATGTAACCTAATTTTGTTTTCTGTAGTATGGGTTGAAAATTACCCAATTTAATTGTTTCTCCGCATAATAAGTCCCAAAAAATTCCCGCCCCTAATAACATGTCTACTTTATTGGGTAAATGAAAATCTGCATCTGCCAATTGAACCCATTCAGGAATATGTAATGTATTTTTATCTATTAGGGCGGTAGGTAAATCACTTGTGACATTATTTACTATTAAAAATGAAAGATGTGTAACGAAATTATTATATTGTGATTTGATGGTCACATTTGTTTTATTTGATACTTTAGAAATCGTTTGGCAAATGCCTCCTACTTTAGTGTCTACCTTGCTGAACTTCAAATTCAATTTTTGTGCTAAATCGTTAGTTATGAAATTTGATTGCGAACCTGAGTCCAACAAGGCTCGACACTTATGAGTTGCTTTAAATTCATCTACTATTAATACTACGGCTGTAGCTAAAACAACCGATGGTTGGGTCTTACATGTATACGAGACAACATTATTTGATGTTATTGTCCCATCACTGGTATGACCAGTACTAATACCTTGTGTAACAACTTGAATTTCGTCATGCGAGCTTTGGGTTGTGTTGTTATTTTGACTTACATTTACATTATTTACATTATTTGCATTATTTACATTATTAGGATTTACATTATTTGCAATATGTAACCACGTGCTGTGTGGCTTGTTACATTTCTTACACCGATGAGGTGACTGACAATTTGACGTAATGTGATTCGGTTTTAAGCAATTAAAACATAGTCTCTGCTTTTTAACCTCGTCATACCTAGCACTTGATGACATGTTTTTGAACACAAAACATTCAAGCATTTTGTGGTCTCCTCTTTTACATATTGGGCAATTGGCAATTGAGACATGTGCTAATTGCCCGATGGGCTTATTTATAACTTTTGATTTCACAGCCGATGTCTGTGTTACTAAATTTCTATTTTGAATTGCCTCAAGTGCTTGGCATCTTTTTATAAGAAATTCTTCAAAATCATCCAGAGTGGGTAACTCCTCTTTTTGTATTGCAAATTCCCACTCCTGTTGAGATAAAAGATCTAATTTATTTGACATTAAATAAATGATTAATGCTTCACATGATTTTACAGATTGCCCCAAATTTTCTAACTCATTTAACTGCGTGAACATATTATCTAGAAAATTTCTTAATGAATTGGGATCACCTTCTGGAGGAACGACTGGCAATTCCACTAATTCTTTGATATGACTATAGATTATAATTCTTTTGTTTTCAAACCTTTTTTTTAGCAATTTCCAGGCTACATCGTAATTTTCGTCTGTAACCTTTAATGTATGTATAACCTTTGCCGCCTTGTCTACCAAGCAACCTTGTAAATATTGTAGCTTTTCCACATTTGATAGCTTTTGATTCTTATTGATAACCGAATTAAATTTATCAGCGAACGTGGTCCACTGATCGTACGCACCATTATAAATGGGTAGTTTTAGAGCAGGCAATTTGATAGCTGATTCTACATTAGAAGAGGACGACATTTGAGAACTTATTGCATTACTGGAATTATTACTTTCAATTAACGTCTTTGCTTTTGCTACAAAAAGGAAATACGTATTTTCAAATGTTTCCCTTTCCTCATCTGTGTTTGGAGGTGCGTCTACATCGCATTCTATGTTTGATTGCACTTGATTGAAGTCAGCCCATAATTCTTCCACTTTTTGCAACTGAACTTGCAAGTGCACAAAGTCAGGTGTTAATTGAAATGATTCTAAAAATTTTCCAAAACGCGTTAATCGGCCTTTAATGATCCCCCTTGCGTGAATATTATTGGCTAATGACATTGTGAACTTGTGAACAAAATTTAACAAACAAAATAAATACTTAGTACGCTCTTGGCGTTTTTCCTTTGATGCGAATGCTTGACACTTTTTGAAGGACAAATGCAAATACCTTTGTAACAGGTACCCAAAATTCTACCTAACTTTAGAAATTGTATACAATGTAACGGAAATTGAAACTCAACAACAATTCAAAAAGAAACAAGGACAAAAATGTGAACAATGAGAACAGACTTACTTGGCTCGGCGTTTTACAAGATGCTTGCAGTTGGTGACGCCAAAATTTCTCTCTCGCTCTTTTGGAATGCTATTGATGCTGCTTATCTCTTTCTAATTCCTGTTAACACTGTGACGTCACAAAATATTTAAAACTTTCTAATTTTGCACGTGAATCCGTTTGGCGGTAACGGACAAAATGCACTTTGATTTGAATGATTAATTGACTATTTCTTCCTTAATGCTGGTTTTCTTATTCTAATACGGCTCGAAGTACCAATGTTTCGACGATAGTTCTGATTTGATGTACCGAAGGACCAGAAATAATAGAATATTTCACATAAAAAAAAAACTTAATAACACTTAAATATTTATTAATAAGATCTTATATGAAAATATTAATATATATAATGACGATGAGTCAAAAACTTATAATATGCACTTAACTACTGACTATGAGTCAACTTGTTCCTTTACTTCTTATACTGGCGAGTTCTGCACTTAAACTGAAAACTTTAAATCCAAGAAAAAATGGAAATGACTAAAACCACCCTACCACCCACAAATAGTGTAGGGGTAGGGAAGTTGGTACAGTCGTACCTAGTGTACTAAACAATAGTATTAGTTCAAAATTCAAAGAGAATAATAACCTATAGTTCAAAACGACCTAGTTCGTTTAGAGAAAGTGACATAGTTCATCTAGGTCAGTAAAAGTGAATAGTTCAGTTGAACTATTCGGTCACGTACTACCCCATCTCTACTATCTACTAATACAAGTTTTCAAAATATTAAAAAATATACAAAGTGTTCCTAAAAATTTGATTATTTTAGTAATTTCCGGATTAACAGGAAGCGCTTTGTTAACCGAAAATTGTGTAAAATAATAAATATGCATGAGATTAGTACATTTACCAATTTTTAAGTTTTGTTTTTATTACAAAGGAATCACAGATTTTTTAAATTCTGACTTTCAAAAAATTATAACTCCGGTTCTGGACATTTTTAAGAAACAAAACCTGGGAATTCGATAGAGAACGACGATGTCTATAATATAACCAAAAATGAAAAATTCTATGGCAAGAAATTTGAGAAATTCCATTTCAAAATTTTGACTTATTTTGGCCCCTTATAAAGGTAGGCAATTTTGAAACAATTTTTAAAATCGATTTAATTCGAACGAAAGCCCTATATTTTTACTACAAAATTCCGTTTTGAAACTTTCATAATAATAATTAGCGCCCAAGTTATAAGGGAAAAACCATAAAATGAGATAATCGTTTTGTCGCTATTTTAGAAATTTTATTTTATTCTTCGACTCAATGGAACTCGAAACGTCGAGAAATTTATTATATTAAAAAAATATTTTTATTATTACATTTTTTCAAAGTGAAAATTGTACAAAAAAAATTTCAAAATTTTATTTTAAAACGTAGAATCTGTCGTTGGTGATTTGAACTTACCATAGAGACCATAAAACTTTGTAATTTCTTATAGGGAAGTAATAAAGCAACAAACTAAAGTCATCATAATAAGCCAACTGTAGCAAAAAGTGTTTGTAAACAAGAAAATAAATTAATAGGAAAAAATTCAAGCAAACGAACGTTGTGTGAGTGGCGTGTATTAATAATTGAGATATTAACAAAATTGCTCGAGTTACGCCCAAAAAAGAGTAAAAGATCTTTTCTTGCGCAAAATTTTACGTATTTATCAATTCTAAAGAGAAACACGCACAACTTGAATTAGTTGTATAGTTTCCTTTGAAAAATCCCGAGTTTTCTCAGCCACCGACAACATAAAAAGAATTCCAAACAAACTTTGAAATAAAAAGTTTAGGTACGCTACACGGGAGAGATGAAATTTAAAAAAAATATATTTTGTTTGAGTTTAAAATTCATGCAAAGTCGAAACTATCGAATCGAATAGGTTGTATCGATTTATAAAAGTTGAAAAATTTATCCGAGCTTTATCAGTTTAACTTTGCTAGAATTTGATAGTACTTATTCCTTATTACGTTTTCATATCTTTTCTTTCTATTCTTGAACCCTAATTGAATATTGGATTTCGCTTAATTTTACTTCATCCCAACACAAAATCTAAATTAAAGTCGGGATTTTTTAAAGTTAATTACATTCGTCATTAAATAAGTTATAATTTTTGTTTCCTCAGGATATTACGAGTTTGATTACTTATTTTTTTCTTTGCGCGATAAAGGGGAATCTGAATATGATAGATTCGGGTTTGAAGAGTTTCCAGATACTTAAAAAAATCACATAAAAGATAAATCGACAGCTTTCAGAAAAGCTTCGTTTTGAATTCACAAAGAACCGTTTTCTCTTTTTTGACCTTTTCAATTTCTTTTTACCTTTAAAGAAATGTGGTCGTTAGCATTTGTTGTATTTATTTGCCAGATCTTTCAAAATTTACCACTTCAAAAGTGTCTTAATTAAGTTTATTTTCCACATCGGCTGATAAATATAAATTCATTTTTTTCAACTACGGTACATTGATACTTTAAAAAGCTCACATTTTCATGAAAAATAAGATAAAAATGATTTCAATTTGAATCTTCCACTACTTGAAAAAGTAAAATTCTTCGTTTTACTATTTATTTCACGTCTTAGTTGCACTTGTATGTGTGTACTTCTCTAAGTACTGAAATTAAATTTCTACTTTTATATCTATCTCTATAGCCATTTTTGTTTTAATTTGCATGAAATTGTTTTTTAGTTAAGGACCTTTAAAGATTTTCTTTCAACCGCTTAAAAATGGAATATTTACGACCAAGGGCAACAGAGTCTTAAATTTTTTTTTAAATTACAAAAGCTCACCATGCGAATTTATTTAAAAAATTTAATTCAAATTACAGGGTGCTTCAAAAATTTTTACTCTAATTTTAAGAATCAAGTCTTCGACATGAATAAATATTTTCGTGCTTTTTGTCAATTAAATCATGGACGCGCTTACACCTTGTCTCTGTCCGTCTCGGTCTGTTTATGCATCTTCTATCTATGAATATCATCTGTCAATCTCATCCGTCAATCGCTTCTCTAACTAATAATTTCATCTGTCATCTCATTTTGTATGTCAGTCTTATCTGACTTTTAATTTCATCTTTCATCTCATTTGTCAATCGTATCTGTCAAACTTATATGTGAGAGGAGATGACATATGGCATGACAGATTTGATGACAGATGGAATAACATATATAATGACAGACGGAATGACAGATGAAATTAAATAATTATGATATCACAGATGGGTTGACAGATGGATTCACAGATGGATTGACAGATAAGATGTCAAATGACCCTCCGCCTTATGAAATGACAGCTGAAATGCCATATGGCATGACAGATAACCCCCCTATGGGGCCAGATTAACATTTGACATATTATGACATATACAGCTTACCCCCACTCCCTATCTCTCTAAACCAATTTCTGAAATTGATAGATAACTCTACCTGATATATTAAAAGACAGATGAAATTGACATATGGTGATAGATTGACATTTGACACATGGTAACTGTGGTTACCATGGTAACTCCGATAACTATG
The DNA here is from genome assembly GCA_963924605.1 of Malthinus seriepunctatus. Taxonomy (NCBI): domain Eukaryota; kingdom Metazoa; phylum Arthropoda; class Insecta; order Coleoptera; family Cantharidae; genus Malthinus; species Malthinus seriepunctatus. The sequence continues at coordinate 903,612 of OZ004602.1, forward strand.
GTACTGATGACCTATCGTACTTACCCCACTCTATCTATTTCTTTTTATATTTCTATCTCTTTCGAAACTTACTGCGCATTTCCGATGATCCATTAGTTTTTATTATGTGGATTGACAAAATAAGCTCGTATAGTCTACAGCCTAACCAACATATATTTTGAATTTTACATGCATCGATGTTAACAGGTAATTATTCAATTATTTCTGTTTTTGGATTCTTCTGCAAAGATCAATACAAATGCAGTGATTTCGGGCAGTTCCGAAAAGTCCGTCATGCCAGAAATTGATGGCCCGGCCCGGCCCAAAGCTCGAGCTTGAGGCCATGCCTAATATTTCCAAGATCTTAATGTTGGTACCACTTAAAAAACTACCCTATACACAGTGATGACTTTGCAAAAACGCACCTAATTTTCTTGATTTTTTTCAAGCGTGACACCCTGTATATTTTTTGATATTTTCATTCCTTCTCAAATGTATGTGAAAATATTGAAATGGAACATTCAGCAACAAAACTGTCACATACTTCTTAACATTAGCTGTCACCATTAATCATTGGTTCAATTGATTTACGAATAATTTTTAAGCAACAATTGTTCCATAAAATGCGTTAACGCCCTTTTGATTGTCCGACAAACGAAATCTGGTAAACAGAAATGATATACATTTTCTGTGCGATAAGGCAAAGGTTCGGATTGTGTTAGTGTATGAGCAAAACTGTCTCACTAGAAGGGGGTGAAAATTGGAATTTTAAAAATAACCATTTAATATTGAAAAGTAAACATTTTTGAAATAATTTTGGTTCACGACAACCCCCATTGAGAGGGTATAAAATGAAACTGAATTGAAACTGACAGGGAAAAATTATTCCGAAACTACGGTATTTTTCAAGAAGTTGCGAAAGAGATGATTTAGAAAAATTTATACCCACGATTGCATTTTTAATAAAATGCAATCAGCTTGAGGGGATGAACGATGAAAATAAATAATATAACAGTGTATTTTAAAAGTGGCATTGTAAATAGGGGAAGCAAGGCTAGCGGTAGCGATGCTTTGGGGTTGTATTTTCTGTTTATTATTCCAATATTTTGAAATGTAATAGATAATAAAAGTACATTATTTAAAATTATGGCTTTCCACAAAAATAATTATTAACCCTCGTAAGTCTGATTTACAAATTTGATTACGAAATAAAAGTGAGATTATACGACCATTAACTGATAGTAAAATTTAAAGCTTTTTGTATTTCATGATTAATTACTCAAAATGGAATATTTGATTAATCTGTATCGAAAACTTTTTACGACGATACCCAAAAATAAATTAATTACAAAATCTACCCCTATTAAGAGCTATAAAAAATGTAAAACTTTTTAAATAGTTAAAAATGACGACGTCTTAAAAAAGTTTAAACTTTTTACTAAAGTTATTACTTATTATTACCTATTAAGAAAATGCTCTAATTGAAATTTTAATTAAAACCTATAATCAAATTTCAAACACAAAGACCTTTTAATTAAGTAATTATTCATCCATCTACTAATTATGCAGACTAATTATATGTACCTACCCGCATCGCGACTCTAAAATTGAACTAATTCTCTATAATACTTCTTCTATTTGTGCTTATATAACCGTACCGTAAGATATCCTTATGAATATATTCTACAGGATGATTGCAATTACAATTTCAACGTTCAGCTCTAACCAAGCAGAAAGGCGGAAATTGCTAATTTTGAGATAGAAAATTTTCTTTCCCATTTAATCGATTTTGTAACACGCATAATAATAAGCAATGTGGAAAATTAAAAATAATTCACCCTGTAAGTAGGGTGGTCCTTATTAATAACAATAAGTTAGTAAGAGAGTACGGTAGGGCAGGGGATTTTTGGAAAAAAATTTTATGGAAGAGATGGAGTTTAATGTCAGTTTTTAAAATTTAGGATCGAAAACGATCCGAGACGATAGGGGGGGTCGTGGGGGGCTTTGAAAGTGAGGAAAATGCAAAGTTTAATAAAAAAATTAGCGACTAAGCCGTCCTCGGATCGCGAGAGTCCAAATTTGGGAGGGACGTAAGACACACCCACCGCTATCCCCTCCCCAAATTTTAAACCGATCGGTGCGATCGAAAAATTTTTATAGGTTTCGATTGGCCAAAAAATCAAAATGGCCGAATCGACGCAAAAATCGACATCGGGGTACTCTAGCGAGTCCCCATAAATGCCCGGTAATTAGTTTCCAAAAATCACACAAAATGGCCGCGCGGCGGCCATGACAAAAATTCGCAAAATCGTCCTAAAAGTGTAAAAATTCGCCGAGGCAAAAGTACGCAAAAAGTCATTTATTGTATAATTTCGAATTTAAATTGTCACGCCCTCTGAAAATTTCCCTTTTTTCTAAACTCTCTGTCCTTCTCATGTGTCATCTTATCCTATCTGTCACTCGTTCTACCTGGCAAACTCATCTGCGATGATGAGATGATACATATGGCATGACAGATTTGATGACAGGTTTGATTACTGATGGGATGACAGATGGTATGACAGATGAAATGCTATTATAGGATGACATGCATTAACAGATTGGATGACAGATGAAATGACAACATATGACATGACAGATGACCCCCACCTATGGTGACAAAATAGCATTTGACATAGTAACTATGGTAACAGATTCCCCCCCCCCCTATCTCTAAACCAATCTCTGAAATTGATAGATAACTCCACTGATATTGAAATGACAGACGAAATTGACATTACGGCGACAGATGTGTTTTTTATAAGTTTTATAAGTCGCTATAAAATGTTAGACAAATTAAACGATGGCAAAACGGGTCTCACAAGAGGTGAAATATACCCTAAGATGCCTAGAATTTGTTGTATCTATGGAAGATCTTAAAGTGCGCCTTTTTAAACTAGAAATAGTACATCAAGCATCAATTTAACCACAAGGATAGATATAGTAATATTTTTAACCCTCCATAGGACGCGCCATGTCCCTCGGAAGTAATACAAGTGTATTTTGCTAACATTTCAAAATCAGATCGAGATATCGGGACGGGATGTGCCTTTGTGACATTTCCGAACGATATATTTACAATAGTTTGCCAAAGTCGCATGTAGATAACTGTTGTAGTTTATTAGTAACTGACGAGTAAACGGAACAGCGCTAGGATCCTGCAATTTTTAGCCTACCTACCCTTTACCCTTCTCCTATCAATTTCTAAAAGTTTGTAGGAAAGGGGTAGGGAGTAAGTAGTTTAGCGTAGCGTAGTAAGAATCCCGGCCCAGAATTGTCCGAACGTAGCGCGCTCGTCCCTGGTTGTTGAATTATAATTATTTTATCGAATATGACGTACTTTAAGAAAAAAATACAAGAATACTTTCTTTTATAGAATTAAATTTTACATTCAAATTTGCAATTAAAAGATAAATAATGTTTTGGACTTATTATAATCTTATCTTATTATAATCGGTTAAGGGGTTTCTAAAATATTCCCAACTTGGTGTTTTGGGGTCTCTTTCAGAAGCTCCCACGCCCCTTAAAAATCAAAATTAAGGAAAACAAAAAAATATGGGTACCCTAATTTTAAGTAAAGAATATAGCACTAAAGTTTGTTAAAACCTTGGAACATAAAACATCCGGAAGGAAGATTAGCAACCGTTGCTTATAAGAGAAAATGCGACGAAAATGACATTTTAGACGACTCATTCATTACGTCGAGCTTACATTATTATTGGCTGTCATGATTTTTCCTTATAAGTGGGACTATAAGCAACCATTACTATTAGAAAAATTAACCGGAAATCGCTATTAAATAACTCATCTATTGCCATTCGTATTATTAGCTAAATGTTTCTTTCTTGATAGAGTAAGGAGTACTTTTTTATTCAATGGTTAAAACATTTTATTAAAATTTTTGAAGGAAGTTGGGGGAAAAATTTCAAAAAAGTTAATTTCTTATACAAAAAAAGAACCACCCTATACTTTACATAACCTATGAAATTTCTTGCTTCTGGAAGTTTTTATTTAAACGAATTTTCGTAAAATGACTACACTAATTGAATCATTTTTTAAACTTTCGACTTTTGAAAGCCCCATTCAATCATAATTTCCTTCTCGACTGTCTCCCCCACTCTTTATTGAATTCTTCCTCACACACGATTTTCCATTTCTTTACAACTATTTTTTAATGTAAGAAAAGAAAGTTTCTTTCATTAATCTTCAAAACACGACGTCTTCCTTTTTTTGCAAACGTATAAATTTTGGCCTTAAATTTATTATCCTTGTGGTTTACAAAACACTAACTTAATAAATAATTCAATTAACGTGGCAGTAGCGCTACTACATTTGTTTGTTATATACCTACGTACCTTACGTTAAATTTAAACGTTTAAAAAAAACAATAAAAAAAAATAACTAAAGTTAAATGAGAAATTTCGTTTCCAACTTTTTAACAAGTTCCATTCAAGAAACTAAACCAATAAATGAAAATGATTGGATGGATATTCGATGAATTTAAATCGATTTCACTGTACTTATTACCTACTGTACCCACAGTCACATCAGGGGTAACCTCAGTATTATTTAGAACTTTGAGTAAATTCATAAACTTTTTTTGAAGTAAACACGTAACCTAAAACGAACCGGGAAATTAAATCCTTAATTTGGTCATCGGCAAATCGGCTCAAGAGTCAACCGTTACAGCGTGCATTGGCCCGGTGTCCCTAGGGTTCAATCCGCCCCTGAGTCTACTTTATAAAGTATTTATGTGGGTGTAAAATATTTAAATAGTTTTTAATTTAATTTAGCTTAAATCAACTGTATCTAAAAGTTTTAAACGCAAACAGCGGCCGTTATTAATCATTTCTCGTTTAAAAAAAAGTTAATTTTGGCAAACTTACACCTTTTTTATCTTTATTTTTGCACTCTCCATTTACGAAAATAGCTAAATACGTTTTTAACCCAATTTGCTCTCTCTTAAGTATATCAAGTGTTATTATAGAATTATTGGAGCATCAAGAAAAACACCAAAATAAAAGAGCAAGTTGAACATTTTTTTTAAACAGTATTTTTTTATTACCTAGAGGGTGTCCGTCCACAAGGGCTTCGTGAAGTTAGCGAAAAGTTGGAAGCACTAAATTAAAAACATTAGCCAATCGTTAGTGCCTCATTAGTGCCTCTTAGTGCCTTAAAGTCCGCTTTTCTATCTTTAACGGTTTTTGGGATTTTTTAGAAAAATGGATTTTTCTTTTTCCGTGGAGGAGCAGTCCACAAGGTATGGAATATATCAATTATCTCCGAATATTAAAATATTTAAAAAAAAAGCTCGGACACGTCGATTTAGTTTTTTAATTGTGCATTTTTTGGGACTAAAATGATTTATACAGGATGATCGATTTCTGAGGTACGACATCATCAACAGTTTTTGTATACCCTGTACATTTTTGGTTTTTGAAATCAAGTTTCTATGAACAATTTAAAAATGATATAATACACACAGTGGCCAATTTAAAAAAAACGTTGTTGACATCGTACCCCCGAAATAGACCACCCAGTATAAATTATTTTTTTATCAAAAAATGAGCAACTGAAAATCTAAATCGGCTAATGCAAACTTTAATCAAATATTTTTATATGCTGAGATAATTGATAATTCCATACCTTTTGGACACCCTGTATAAGTTGAACATTTGAAATATAAAATTAATAGTACTTAGGTATATGGAACTTTTATAAAATGAATGTTTCTTTTCAAACCATTCGCATTCGTAGTGTATACGTGGGTATAATTAGTTAAAATTTAAAACCGCCGAATGGGTGTGACGAAGCTTTTATCAAAAATAATAAAATTAGAATAAGTTTAAAAAAAATAATTTAAATTAATTAAAATGAAAATTTTAAGTCAAAATGAGTCGAGAACTTGATTAAACAATTTTTGCTACTCTATTGTTACACAGCCAATACGATGGATTGATTAATGGAAAATTGATGTAAGGTTACACCATTATTGGTAAAAATCTAAAAATGAAACAATCTTTTGTTGCAAAAATTGTCAATTTAATGTTGAAATAGATCTAGTGGGGAATTAAAAGCCTCACGCTCAAATTTATTTTCAATTTCATTTGTTCTCTCAATCAGGGTTTATTACGTCTTTTTTTGTTTTTCGTTTCGTAGCGAGTTTTCTTCGCTATGTCTGTTACAATTTATGTTTAAAGGTTTTAAATCACTTTATGAAACTTTATTAAAATTTAAAACGTGTTTAGAGCCCTTAGAGGACAAATTTTTGCTAGCAATTAATTATTTTAAGGCTAACAGGGGAGTAACTGCCCGATTTTTAGTGGAAGAAAAGAATAGGCAAGCATTCAAGATAATGGGCTCATTAAGGGGTAGTGTAACCGATATATGGAACCCAACCCTCTTTTTGGAATTGTACTAAGCACTGTCAAATAGACTACAATATGAAGGATCTTAAATGAGCACAACCCCTTTAGGAATAACTCCCAAGTGTGCAGATAGACAAAGGGACTACTTTTAAAATTCGTCAAACGAATTTTAGAACTCAGTAGACCTCAGAATGACGACAATCCTTCGGGACTTTAAAAATAGTGTTATGAGCTGTTTGAGCAACAAAAGAAATGGAAGGAGTTACAATAAATCGAAATGATCTCAGCGCACAAGCATGCCAAGGAGCTGACGGCCTCCCTAATCCACACAATAAAAATCACATGGATCATCGGGAATGCGCAGTAAAGTCCGAAAGAGACAGAGATATTAAACGAACAGATAGAGAGAGTGGGGCTAGTAAGGTAGGAATTGGTTTAGATAAATGGAGAACAGGGAAAGTAAGATAGGGATTGGTTTGAAGAAATGGGGCGTGGTCTGTCACCACAGCTACCATGTGTCAAACGTCAGCCATTTCATCTGCCATTCCATTTGTCATATCATCTGTCATTCAATTTGTCATATAATCTGTCATTCCATCTATCATTCTATATTTATGTCATCCATCTGTCATGCCATATGTCATCTCATCTCACATATGAGCTTGACAGATAGTTTGAGATGACCGATGAAATGAACAAATGAGGCGACAGATGATATTCATAGCTCTAGGTAGCGCGCATTCATGATCTAGTAATAATAAAAATAATAAGCATTACTGGTCAGTGAAAATAACAAAAATTGAAAGTTTAAAAATAATTTCATGCAAAAGGTTGAAAAATGATTTAAGACACGGCTTTTGAATGCGAGTGGCGATGGAGAGGGCTTAACTTATTCAACAGGTGGACATCTGGACATAACCTTAAAAAATTTGCTGAGAGAATTGGATGTGTGGAATGGAACTAGACGAAATGATTGTCTACTCTATGTGCTAACGGCAGCAGTGATAATTAAAATATGACATTTTCTACAAGAACAATAATTGCAAAAGTTTTATTTCAACATTTTTAAATTGCCTTTCATAATAATTGAAAGTTGGAGCAATTATAGGAATTATCCGCTTTTTCACTGTATTTAAAGTTGAAAACGGAACAAAAATACACTTTTGAATTGGCTGTTAAAAATAACAATTTTTGCTCATTAAAATTTCTCCTAGTACCTACCTAGTCCTTATTATAATAACAAACTAGTAAGTCAAATTAAAAACAATTCACCTTGTATATCAATAACATTCATAATTATAATCATTCTGACAGAGGTAATTTCTTTAAAAAAAATCTCAATATTTAAAAGAAGCTACATTTTTTTATAAATAGGGCAGTTTCCTAAAAACTTCTTGTAAATTTTGGTTGTTTTGAGTTTTCTCTCTCAATTCACATTTTGCTAAAAGTAACGATGAAAATTGAGAAATTATTTTTTTCACAGTTTTTAGACATTTTTTCATACCGACGCTAGGCGTCGCGACGTTCAACTTTTTATTTTCTTAATGTTTTTGAACAGTTATTTACCAGTTTTGGCTTGTCTAAATTCGGACACCAAACTATAGCACTCTGTCTAGTACTTTTGTTAATTTACATAATTTTTATAAGTTATGTTATGTTGCGGTATGTTAATACTATGTTACTTTATGTTATTTTTTACGATTAAATCGAATCATTATCGAATTATTATTTATTAAATTAATGTGCTTAATTAAGTTTTATTTCTAATGGAGTTACTTAGAAAAACTTAATTCTTTAAGTTTTAGTCATTATTTTTAACCGTAAAAAATATGTTATGTTATGTTACGTAAAGTAACATCAAATAACGTAACATAACGTACCTTAAAAAAGTAGTGTAAATTAAGCAAAGTAAGAGATAGAAAATTCTCGTTTGGTATTCGAATTTAGACAAGCCAACTGAGTAATCTTCTACTAAAAAATAAAAAGTTGAACGTAGCGACGCCTAGCGTCGATGAGATAAAATATCTAGTTTAGTATCGTTTAATAGCTCTTTTAATCTCCTAAAATATTTTCCGAAAAATTCTTTTTTAAAGTACATCATTGTGAAACTACGGTCTAGAAACTAAATTCTAATTTTCAATTTTTTTGAATTTTCTAAACGGTTTCTTAAAGCTCATTAAAATTATGCAACTTTTTGCTAATTTAACCAATCTTGTAACTATTAATCTAGATCCCAAAGTTGGTACTTAGCAGTTAAAAATCACCCTATAAGTAAAATATCTAAATAATTAGACACAAGTAGAATTCTTAAATAATTTGGAATCGATTGAGCACCCTCAATGCTACCATTGGATTAAAATATTTAAATAAATTATTAAAACTTTTTCTCTACAAAGAAAACACACAGAGTAAAGGAAATTAAAGCGAAAAAAAATATCAGAAACATCCGATCTATAAATTCTACAAACGTATAAGATGCCTCACAAGAATTTCCTGTATGTAATGCTCATTCAATCTTAAATCGTGAAAAATTGTAGAGAACAAAAAAGAAAATGTGTGTTTAAATAATTTTTCTCGCAAAGCAAAATACGTGCAACAATTTATTAGAAAAGAAAAACTTTAACGATCGTCAAAACGGTTTCAACTAGTGGATTGAAGTTATGTTGGCATCAACTAAAAATGTAGCTGAAACGGTTAAAAATTACCGATAAAATTGTCGTACTTTGTTTACGAAAAACCGTCCTTTCCTTTCATAAAATTTTCTTGACAATCGCCTACATACAAGCAATACAAGCAACAAGGACGAGCTTCTCATTTATTATTGGATAAATTTGGTGAAAATCTCACTTGCGCTTATTTATATCAATTTATTAAATTAAATAAGCTTTCAGTATCTTTTACATGCGATTAAATCTAATCCTTTCAGTGAAGCTTTTCCAAAACATACTGGGAAATTTCGTGCTTAATTGTGACAAGAGGGGAAAAAGTTTATTTTGCTTTCAGCGAGTTTTATTATAATTAACGATAGTATTAGGAAAATTTCTAATAAGGAAATTTATTTAGATACGTAAGCGCCTACGCGATTTTGTTACAACTTATTTTATAAAACTTTGATAACAACAACAACGTTGTACCAGTGCATACACACTATAATTTTCTGACATAAAGGTCGTAAATCATATTTCAATATAATGTTAAGGGTGCTTCTCCGGGTCAGGATTATAACGTAAGTAGGGTATAGTTGAATATCAAAAGACTAATTCAGTTAAAATTGAAAATTGTCTTTAAATGAAATTATTAACCTGGTACAAAGTAGGCCTTTATTTGAGTTCACTTTCGATGGTTAATTTCCTAAAGAATTTATTCGACATTTTCGGTAAGTATGATGGTGCTCTAATTTTGGGTCACTTTTATAGTTTTTAATGCTCCAATTAATCTTTTCGATTTTTCAATTACCGATTCTGCAACAACAGGTAGATTTGAACAGAATATTTTATACTTTTAGTGCTCATCTCACGATGAAAGCCTTTTTAATGTTACAAAAATATTGCAAATTTCTAAATCAATGTAGACAGCACTTTAATCAGAACTAATAATACGTACAGCTCCACCAATCAATTTTACGTTACGGAAAGTATGTCAACAAAAATAATTTTATTTAAATTATTTTTTGCTAGAAAAGATTTGTCAAATCATAACCAAGAAATCAGGTTAGGTACAGGCATAGTTAAAAGACGCGTCTATCTACAACTATTTTAAGTTGTACTTTTCAAATTCACTGTCTCAATATTAACCTATATTCAATTTTAGTGACAGTTACTTGTCAAATTTAGCGATTTAAATACTTCTAGCTCGTAGTATACTTCAAAATCTATGACATCTATGGCCGCGCCCCCTCAGCTCGCTAATAAAGTTGGTGGGACTGTAGTGACGTTAAAAAACAGAATGTTTAGTATTGAAAACAACTAACAGCCTTTGTTGCAGATTTCGATAAAAAAATAAGCTTTCCGAGTCAATACCTAATTAATTATTTGCCAAACAACACATTATTTTTTTCCAACTTGAAAAGCTACTGAAAAATAATAATGATTTACTTAACCTGTCTGCAAAGTTGTGAAAATAAAAAAAAATATTCGAAATTTATGAATAATTCTGTTTTAAACTTCTCTTTTTTTTATTTAAGATCTTCCAGACAGATTTGTTAAGGCGACTTCTTCAAACTCGAGATTCTATAACCTTAACTTTGATCGTAAATGAAATATGGACACTTTTATTAATAATTATTATACAAAAGCTCCTAACAGTGAGCCCAAACTCGATATCACGGTTTTTATGCTATAGTTAAAACGTTCGTTCGCAAATTAAATTACAGATCATTTCGGCTATTTTAGAATTAGAGGGTGTCCCAGAAGTATTAATTTGGTGTAGCGTTACTTGTTAATTCGAATGAAACACTGTGGACATTAATAAGCAGCAAAAATTACACTCATTTGCCCATTTTGTAACACTGAAAACCGGGTGTTACATTTAGCAGAAATTAAGCACACTTTTGATGGGAAGTTAATAAAATATTTATTTAAAAAAAACGCTAAGTACCTAAATGGCACTGACAAAAAAAAAACCTTCTTAAGAAAAAAAAACGTAGTAAAATGGATAACGACCAACAAAATACAAATCTCGGTGAATAGAACTCGTCTACTGTTCTCCCAGACCACTAGTCCACGTCTTCGAGATCCAACCGGTTCTCGAAGAAAGATCACTAGGCCTGTACAAACACGAACGGGACAGAAGTAGTCTCAGACTAGTAATCTCTTTAAGATAGGACCGGTCGGTCCTCTCAAGAGAAATCACTAGGTTTGATGAAAAACTGGCAAGGAAACTTCTCTTCCCTAGATCAATAATCCTCTCTTTAAGATTCAAACGGTCCTAGTGATCACCACGATGGTGAAACGAGGAGTTCTTTATCAAAATGGAGAAGGTGCTTGTATAGGAAATCCGACGACCAACTCGGATTCACTCGACAACCAATAAAAACGCAGCAATTAGAATTGAACACAAGAGAAATTACCAATTAATTATCATAACTTACATTTAAAAAAATTTTAATTAGAGCAAGCTCGAGGATAAAACGTTGTCATCGGATTCGCACAAAAATTAATAATTTAATACACAGATTGGGGAATAATTTTCGAGACATACAAAAATAACTGTAATTTCTTATTTATTATAGCTTTAAATATCAATATCGCAAAAATAATAATCGCAAACTGCCCTTGATTAATATAAATTTGAAGAGAATAATAGAAATTTATTTAAACATTTTAAATAAAATTAAATAAAATTGTATCTCAATTTACAAAGCGATTATGACTCTTATTATACCTTTATACAGTGAATACCATTAACAACGCAACATAGCCAACATAACGTCGATTGTAAGATATTGTTACAGTTCGTTTATATGACAACCTCTGACAGCAATGCTAAATCGCGTTCCATTTAATTTGCAACACCAACATCGCAAAAGCTGGTGTCAAAGCTTTCTCGTAGGTGTTCTTTGAGAAACTTCACGTTTTACACCTCTTCTTAGACCAAAATATTTTTTTATAAGATTGAAAGAAATGAAAAACGTGAAAAATACAAGTCTTAGGTATCGTTATTGAAACCACCACAACTTATACAAGGAGATGAGGAAACGCTTATGGACTTCTGCTTTCCGACTTGTGGTCTGCTTTCTGCGGTCAAAAGGATCAACAATAGCCCACAGGATTTTTAAATAAAATATTATTTATCGATGAAGCGAGATCTCGCCGGCAATTTATTTTACCCCCTCGTCCTATCCAACGACGTAGAAAAATTTTGTTTAAGTAATATCGTACTGCCATTGTGTAGTGAGGTGGAGGCCCGTAGTGCTTAAACTAGATTTCATCCATATTCAAATGTATTTCTCACGAGAAATAATTCTATTATTCAGAAGAATATTTTTGTTCGTTTAAATTGCCTTTAATAAAGAATGGTCCTATTATATCATTTTCTATTAACCTGCCCAAACATTCACTTTTTAGGGTCTGTGGCTTCTTGACGTAAGATGCAGGTGCAGTTGCTCCAGTATCAAAAATTTTGGTGATTTTACCTCTTCACGTAAATTGAAAGTTATTGCTTCATCCGTAAATAATATGTTTAAAAATCGAACGTTGGAAAGCAAAAGTCCGTACGCGTTTCCTCCTCTCTTTGTGTAAGTTTCTGGTGGTTTTGAAAACGATAAGCCTCGTATTTTTAATGTTTTTCATTTCTTTCATTCCTCCTAAAAAAATTGGCCTAATAATTCGATTTTTATAATTATTGTTATCTAAAATTAATTTACTGCATGTTGGTGTTGCAAATTAAATGGAACGCGATTTAGCATTGCTGTCAGAGGTTGTCATATAAACGAACTGTAACAATATCTTACAATCGACGTTATGTTGGCTATGTTGCGTTGTTAATGGTATTCACTGTATAAATGCATAGAGGTTTCTTATGTCTCGAAAAACTTTCCCCGTAGTACTGATATAAAATAAAACGTGGTTTTACATTGAATGTAAACATTTAGTAATTTTACAAACCAATAATTAAATAATTATCAATTGATAAGGTTAAACTAATTTATAAAGAGGTAAAAATGGCACCAGAGTCACACTAACAATAAAACGGAAGCTCTGGCTCTTATGGTTGCTCAGTTAAAGGGAAATCAGCTGGTATCACTGATAACGCTGATAGTGAAAATACAAAAATTAAAGTTGGGTAATCTCCTCAAGATTGGTCTCAAATGAATCCTCTTGAAGAGCTAAACACGGGACTTTAAAGATTATCTCCATTTTGATCTCAGGGGCGGTGCTAGAAGGAAACTAGCAACTATCCTAGAAGGACAAAAATGACTAATAGGTGTTTTAAACGATACGAAATTTCCAGGATGCTGTAGTACTGAACCAGTATTTGAGTCCAGCATCCAGATAAAATTTTGCATCGTCACAATTTTAAATATTCTCTATAAGTGGGATAGGTTGCTCAAATCTCATAAGACACATTGTACATGTACAGGGTGGTTCAAATTGCTTGTCAGCGAGGGGTATCTCAATTAAAATAAGCGTTAGGAGAAAACTAATAAAACGATTTCGATCTACTTTTTTGAGACACGCTCACTGACGGTGAAATCAAAAATGTGATACCTTCTTTTGTTTTCGAGTTATAGCCCAAAATTCATATTTTCGTCATTTTAATTTTGATCAATATCTCCCTTATTTCCCAAGATTTTTCAAAACTGTAAAGACATTTTAAAGACACTTTTTAACGCAGATTTCAGTGGCGTCGTCAAAAATTTTTTTTCAGAACCACATTTTCGAGTTATTCATTTTTGAAAAATTATTTTTCTAACATAAAGAATCAATTTCTTATTCTCCTAGGAACGTTTCAATTGTGGGGGCTAATTAATTTTTTTAGAGAGTTAATAAGTATCCTTTTTGTACACTTTTGACCATGAAGAATTTTTAAAGAGTATCGACACTCGAAATCAAAGCGTGATATAAAAAAATATCAATTTTTGTCTAATTAAGGACAATTATTTATAAATTTTTAAACTCTTCCAACTACGTAAAATCTTGTTTTTCTTTTTTCTCTGAAGAATGTAAATCGGATTTAAAATATTGTTGGTGAAAACGTTAATTGTTTATTGTGGAATATTTTATGTTTATATGTTAATAAGCATTATGATTGTAGAAACTAAAGTAAAGCAGATTAGTAAAGCTTGTTAGAAACAATACGGATTTCCTTTAGCTTCCTATTCATAAAGTTACATTAGTAAAGCTTCAACTAAGCAGGATTTATCGCCAAACTTCTTCACCGAGGCATTTAACTACATTAGTAAACAATTTTTACAACTTCTTCTTAATTTTTAGCTTGCCTTTTTTCATTTCTTTTAAATTTATAACGAGCCAATTAGCAAAATTGTTCTGAAAGATTGGCTTAAAGAAAGTGTGTTTAAAGTTCAAACTTTTCTTTATTAGGCTAACATTTTTCATAGTGATAGAAATAAATTATTTAAAACGTTGGTGCAATTTCGAGATTAAACGAGCTTAAAGCTTCAAGTAGAGTACTTAGTTAATAAACAAGCATTTATGCTGTATTTAGGTTAACGGATTTTACTTTTTCTAACATTACTCTGCTTCCAACTAACTTACCGTTACGTGCTTTCAAACTATTAAAACGATAATTATTTGATTAATAGTTGGAGATATCAAGTTCATGGTTTAAATAAATCTACTCAAAAGACCCTCTTTTGTTGTCAACAACACGTCATTTTTGGATTAATTAAATTATTTTATTCCGACACACAAAAATTGGAATTTAAGTTGACGTTTTGTAATGTTTGGACTGTACTTTTAGAGCAGTTATTTATAGATTATAGGATAAATTAATAATTAATTTAAGCTACCAGGATCGATCGATTTTTTAACAAATATTTCCATACCTTTACATTTGGGCACATAAAACAGTTATTTTTATAAACAATTTTGGAAACTAACTTTTCCGAAGTGGCGGAGATTTTTGGAGTCGCAATAAGCGTTTATAAGGGGATCGAATCATCGAATTGACCAGTGGACTGGTTAATCACAGCAAAGAAATATATATACCCGCATGAAAAACGGCGGATTCCTTTCCTTCTGACGAATTATTAGGGACTATTAACGAAATACAGGAAGAAAATAGGCAAAAAAAATTCTTTTCATTGAAAATTAGTTTTTTTATCACAATTTTTCAAAAATTTATTATTACAATTTGCATTATACCTATAATTAATAAATTGTCCATTCTATAAATTAATTATGAAAATAAGAAATTAATTAATACTTCAAAGATGAGCTTGGTTTTCAAGTTGAATTTAATATAGCTGAACTGCAGTTTTTTTTCTCTTTTCCAAAATATAAGTTCGTTGTGATGTTTCTTACTTTTAACCTAAGCCACAATTCATAAGTGCCCCTTAGGAATTTATATACCCCTAGGTCGCCCGCTCCAGTTTACAATCGCGGGCTCAACTCGATACTTTTGAAATAACTCCATTAAAAAAATAAGCAGAAAGAACTAAAGAATAATCATTCTCATGTTTTTTTTTAATTGCACATAACACAAACTTAAATAAATGTTAATACTGAATAATGATATGTTATGTATTATTAATGCAATTTATTTAAAACTTGATTCGTTGGTAATTTATAATAGGAAGTTAAATATTTTAAGGGCACAAACACTCTTTATAGTGCTTGAACCAAACGTACAATTTTAAAATAATGGTCATATAATTTGTTGCCTTTAGCATTAAATAGTAAAAACAGCAAGTTACTAAAAATGTATACGAAGAGCACGTAAAGCCATTGGTCGTAGGGGCTTACGAACATATCTAAGCATAATCATAAAAAAATAATATCTCACTGAGTCATAATACGTCAGTTAGGTAATTATTGAAAATAATTAGTAAGCCAAAAAGAAGCATTTTGCAAGTGTAAAAATAGAAAAAAAAACTAACCCTTAAGACGTAGTGATGGCCATTAGCTTCAAGTTCCAATGCACGATTTCAACAGGCACATACCGAACACTATAAAACGGGGCGAATTAAACAAATCAAAACGAGTTTAGCGATTATACTAAAATATAAAATTTTAAAATAATAATTTATTTCATTATCATCACTTATCGCATATTTTTCGAAATGCGCAGAAGTTATTTTATACAAAATCGAATGACACATTACACATAGGTATATTTTACACATTTTATAGAAGTTTATTTTATATTTAATGAATCATATTAGCAAAATAAATTTAATTTTGAGATTTGAAACACGTTTTTGATACCCCAAAGGGGTGAACCGTCTATCGTGCATTTCCTCGTATTTTCTGATACCACTAGATAAATATTTCCTCTTGAGTGAGTTCTATATAGGGTGGTATACCACTTAAATCCCTCTAAAACTATTTAGAAATATTTTCGGCACAGTCATGTCGTGCACATTTTCGAAAATAAGAAAATAGCCAAAAAAATCAAAATTCGATATGCCTAAAGTCTGGAATAATCAAATTATTTGCTTTCTTTAAAGAAATATCAAATAATGGTTGCACACGTCAAATTGATTTATTTTAAAACAAACATTTTCCGATAATTTTAATTTTTCCAACGCTCATCCTCTTCGAGCAGTGACGTCATCGAAGATTTATTTGCATTGCAGCCCCATATTTTTTTACAGATTTGGATAGATTATGAAGTTCTGATTTCAACAATATGCACATGTGGCCCTTTTACACTGACGGTTTTGAAGATATTAATTTTTATATGTTGTGTATTCGAGCAGTGTTTCCCAACGTGGGGCCCACGTCCCACAGGGCAATTTAAAAATGGACTCGTCCAAAGTTTCGTCAGTGAACAATTCAATTTTTGAATATTAAAAATTATGTATAACGTTACATAGGGATAAGAATTTTAGAGGTGGGATATGGCACAAAAAAGGTTGGTATAGAGAGTGGTGGTGGTTATTGCAAGCGAGAAAGTAGGGAACCCAAGTTCCCAAAGAAACATCGGGCGACCGTGGTGTCGTTACTCACCAACAGCTGGCCACACAACTGCCCTGCGGTTATATTATGTATACAGAGTGTCCCAGCGAAAACTTTTACCTCATACATCTCGAAAACTCCATCCTCAAAATCTGAATGGGCAACATTCTCTTCGTAATGAGAGCTCTTTGAAAGTGCAAAATTGAAAGTGGAAACACATTTTTTTTGCGTTTAGTTCACTTGATAGTTCTCATAATAAAGTCATTTTAAAGAATTGTTAAATACCACAGGCAAAATTTTTTATCGATTACATGTGTTTGCAAGAAGCTTCCGAAGAGCCCTCTTAAAACTAACCCTCGGACTAAAATTATTTATTTAGATACTCTTTTTAAGACAAGAATCGAATTGGCACAAAAATGTATTCTGGCAAGTGATATTATTTGGCATCATTTTATAATATGGTGGTCTCTGTAACCAGTAGTAATAAAACATCAAAAAGCTGTTGAATTTTGATCTAATACGTCAATAATTTCAACGCAAAAAAGTTGAATTTCCTGTTCCTACTTTCCGAGAGGTCCGAGAGTTTTCAATATCACAAAGGATATTTTTACTGGGATTTCATGTATACCGGGTGGTGACCGGACCTCTTGGTCATAGGAGTTTAACATGTAAGATCATTCTTTGGTATTTTCCTGCTTCCCAATTAATTTTAGAAAAAAAATATTCGAATAATAGTTTTAGAGCTAAAATTCTGTAACTAAATCAATAAACAAAATTAATTTTGGATGCTTTATAACTCCAGAAATTAATTTTGAAAATCTCGAAAATTAGCAGAAATAGCGATGGGGATTTAAATATAAAAATATTTCTAATTAATTAATTTTCAACTTTTCCCATTCATTTTACCTTTACTTTAGGAATCATTGTTTCCCGAAGGTATGTATAAAAACTTTTTGTTTACTGGAGCATAAAATTATGTACAGAAATATAATGTAAATTACCAAATATTTGCAAAAATATAATTTAAATGATAATGTCTAGAGCAATGTTGGATTTGTTATTAAAAAATACATACAGTGTACCTACTGTCAAAGCGGAACATGGAGAAATCACTTATTTACAGTTTGCTAAATAAATATAAATCTATAAGGGGTTTAGTGATATCTATTAAAAGCGAATTATTAATAAATTTTTGAATTATGAAAAAGTTTTAAATATTTCCACAATTTAAAAAGAGACGATGACAAGTCAAATTCTAATAATTGTTTTATTTATGAACAGTCAAAAATTTAATCTGTTATCAGCAGACGCAGATAGATATCACTACCACCTACCACTCTTATAGATTTATGTGGCGAGAAGAAACTGCAAATAAGTGATTTTCAATGTCATATCCCTATGTTTCGTCAAAAACGTAGGCACCCGGTATATAAAATTTGAAAATTGTAAATTTTACTTAGAATTTTTAAAAATTATACTCCGCTTATACACGGTGGTCCTGAAATAGCTGCCTAAAATCAAGAAGAATTAAGAAGTTGCAAAAAACTCGCCCCTCGGAGTTACATTTAATTATTGGTCGAATGGACCAATTCCATGGTTTACGCGTTTATAGAAAATGGCACCATTTCTGTAGATATTTGCTTGCCTAATTACTCTTTTCAAAACAAAGCTGACGTTGAAACAGTGACAACCAAGCGCGTTCCCGTCTGAATTCATTGTTCAAGAAGTTTGTGGATGTTGGTCCACTTGCCTTTGTCATATTTGTTGTTCTTTGTAAGGGTTAGCTTTAGAATAATAATCGTAAATGTCCTAAAGACACAAACTTACAAGATGGCTCGCTATAATAGAAAGCCAGCCTACAAAAATAATAAAAATCCTAATCCTGTGTAGGCCATGTGTATATGTGAAGGCAAAGCCAAAAGGTAAATGAAGATGTTTATTAAAGGTCAAGCGGACTGGGCCATAAAGGCGTAAACTGTTGTAATAGGACAGGAGTTTGGTTTATCTATTTTTTAATTTAATTTTATACAGGATGATTCATTGAAACAACCGTCTTCGATAGCTCCCTACAAAAGTTATTCAACTCCTTAAGGAGCATAATCTAAAATTATTTTCATCTCTACAGGGTGTAGAGATGTTTTATTACTTTCGGCAAGAACATTTTTAATTTTTTTAAAATTACCTTTTATAATTTTTTATATTTTGACTTGGAATTAAATCGCCTACATGGTCATATTAATAATTTTAATTTCTATGCGGTGTTGCCAAGTTATTAATTTTTTTCTCTAAAAAATGTCCGCAACACGTATTACTTTATAAAATCGTACTAAAGTAGTTGTTCAAGGAATAATAACGAAATTTGTTTCCTAAATTTTTATGACTATTCTCTAAACTATGAATTTCAAAAAGTTCGATTCAATTGTACAGGGTGTTCATTAAAGCGACCCCAAGTTACTCATATTTAAATGACTATAACTCGTTATTTTTAAATACAACACCCTTTATATTTTTACATATTTGGATTCCTAGAAAAATTTAGATACTAAATTTGTAAAAATATACAGGGTGTTCCGTTTGAAAATAACGAGTTATGATCATTTCAAAATGGGTAACTTTGAGACGCTTTAATGAACACCCTGTATAATTTAATCAAACTTTTTTAATTTCAAAGCATGGAGAATAGTCATAACAATCTAGGAAAAAAAAATTGTTATTATTTCTTGAACAACGGCTTTAGTACGATTTTATTAAACAACACGTGTTGCGGGCATTTTTTAGAGAAAACAATTAATAACTTGGCAACACCGTCGAGAAATTAAAAAACTTTAATATGGCCATGTAGGCGACTTAATTCCAAGTCGAAATGTAGAAAAATATACAGATTGTTCCATTTAAAAAAATTAAAAATATTATCGCCGAGCAATAATACAACACCCTGTAGAAATGAAAATAATTTTAGGTTATTTTCCATAAGGTGTTGAATAACTTTTGTATTTAAATGTATGAATTATTTCAAATGGCTAGGGAGCTATCGACGACGGTGGCTTCAATTAATCACCCTGTATTTGTAAGCTTAAAGCAACCCCATAACATGAATGTACTGCACTGTGGTAGCTACAAAGTATTAGTAAAATAATTTAAAATTACATTATCGAAATTGAAATTCTATTTCCGTGCACAATATTTTCAACTGATGTGGGATTATAAAGATTTGTCAGTTACTAAATTAACCATCATCGAGCGAGTTTATTAAAGCCTAAAATTCGATTAAAATGTAAAATCAAAATTTAATTAAGGGAGGAAAAAATTTGTATTAAAAAACTAAATATTCAAGACGTTTAGTTTAAAAGTTGCCGTAATTTTGAAAAAAAGAAAAACCGAATCGTTTATGAATACGTAAAAATGAGAAAAATGTATGCTCCAACGAACAATTTTCTTTTAATATGAGGATTTTTTTTGAAGACGAGAAAGGGTAAAAATAACTTTCTCGAGGATTATATCTAAAAGCAGTTAAAAATTTTACGAAGGAAGCACAATTTTTTTTTTGAAAAAAGTTGATGTAAGTAGAAATAATAAAAATTTCATAAAGTACATTATGTGGTCTTATCAATTATTAATCCTCGAGATCGATAGTAAAAATATTTACAAGTGATGCTGCGGAGCTTTTTTTTTTAATTTTAATGGCATTCCATTAACTGCGACTACTTTCTTCTTTTGACATATATTTTCTTTAAAAGTCCTCTCTAATTGTTTTCCAACCGTGTCAACTTGAGCTCTTTTGCATTTATTTACTTTGCTCTCCATATTTTCCAACGACTTAAATTTCTCCTTTTTATTTGAAATATTTTCAAAGTTTTAATAATTGGATGCCCACAATACACTTACATGCAAAAAATACGTTTTTTCTATCTGAAATCATCAATTGGTTTAGTTGAGCAGGAGCAAAAAGCCTATAGGTCAGTGGGCGACCGGGAAAGCGTCTGCAGTATCCTGAGCGCCTTGACGCTTTTAGTATACCATCGACGTCGGATTCAGACGCTCGCACAACTTGATTATAATTTTACGCGCTCTACTTGCGGTTTAAAAAAAAGAATTGCAATTATTATGTTTTATAAATATAAACTTTATTTTTTGTGCTTTCAAATTGAACCTTTGTAATTGTTTTTATTTGGCAAAAAAATAATTAAGGTAAATCTTTATTAATTATATTAATTAAGTTTGTTAAAGAACCCCTAAAGTTTTATCTTCGACCCTAATAGTATTAATTCGTAAAATATTTTTCAATTTTAAGTGTGGATAAGGGCGCAAAGTTTGGTCCTTTTTAAAATTTTCGATTAACTAAATAAACTTCTCTTATTGTATCGATTAAGCTATTGACAATTAATAAAAAAGTTTAATGAATGTTATTCTTTTTAAAAGTCGCCATTGTTGGAGTTTTTTATATTTCTTTTGTTAAAATTCTATCTAAATGGTGCCATTGTTAATTTTTACATTAATATCAACAAAAGAGATAAACGGCTCAAATTGATACTATTAATAATATTTTTTTTAATTTTAATACTCTCACGTTAAAGCGTGTGCCATCATCATATTTAAGGATTATTTAATGCTCTATAAGGAATTTTCTAATTTCTATAAAAAAAAAAATTTGTAACTTATGTTATGTGTTCAATTTTTTTGGGGAAAGTCGGTTGGTTCCCTTACTCATATTTGTCATTGTGCGGCTGTTTTTTGCTCTCTTGGGAAATTTTAAGGTAAGCGTTCAAATGCTGACGTGATAAATTGATAATTCTCAATTGGATTACTTCATTTTCTATTTAATTTATAACAATATAAAATCCTATTAAGGCGACTTTATCAACTCGAACCATGTAGGTAGGTTCGTTTTTCAGAGAAACCTTGACAAAATTGACGATCGAGAAATTTGAACATTGCGTGAGTCCCTAATTTTTGTCTTGCACTTACTTAAATGCGACAAATAAATTACAACTCGTGCCTTAGAACCAAACGATTTTGCTTAAGTTGCTCTTAAATGAAAAGGTTAGAGTCCATACGTTTATCAACAATGGCTTCTTGCTCTAGTCAAAATTTGAAAAATGCGTTCCTAAAACGAAAAGCCATAGGAGTTATCGAGGAAAAATAGAGACGCACACACGGAAGCCTCTCCACTTCGTTTAAGAGGGAAAACTTTCAGTTATCCCCACGTTGAATTACACGAATTTGAGTGACCCTGATGTACATCGCACGCCTAATTTATCATTTAAGTTTGATCTATTTTTATTGTAATGGTGGTTTAAATATTAATTCTTCGATTTACGACCTCAATACCAGAGTATTACATTTTCCTAAAAATCCTTTCTCTCGCTTCTAAGTGTAGAGAATAATTTATCATTTTTTTTGACATTTTGAGGAAATTGTCAAGATTTTTGTCAATTTTTACACCTTCGTAATCACGAGCAATAATATTTTTATGATAAATTACCTAAAGAGAGCTTTTTTTTGACATTTTATTAATCTTTTTCGAATTTTTGAACTAAATTACGATTGTATCTGTTTTGAATTTTAAATCCTTTCAACCTCAATATTAATGGTAGAATTGCATAAAGTGGCCATCTTTGATGGAATCAATAGGATATCTCAGTTAACTCTACAAAGATTGATTACTGTGGGGGCTTCTTGAATTTATTGTGATCGCTTCCTGGGTTAAGAATAACTTTAGAAAAGTGATCTATAATTTTATTAATTAATGAATACGATCCAAGATTTATTTTTAAATCGCACTCAGTTTCACATTACGGATAATCTTTACATTCGAGCCTAATGTCCATTTTTTTTGAAAAATGAAGCAACTTAAAATTACACCCCATTCCATCGACTAAATTTGTTCTTGACTTTTTTAAAATCACTTTATAAAATGCTCGCTCGAAATCACATCAAATTATTTGCTACGCGCCATTAAGAAATTAGAAATAATTTGATTAAAAATAAATTAAATTATTTCTCTCACATATAAGAAAGTATTTTTAAGTAATATAATTTCAAAATATCGGCGTAACATTTTTATTTGAATAAGAACCAATAGTAGTAATAGATAATCAAATTCTACTTTTATTGATTGAAAAATGATCCGGCTTCCGATTTTCCCGCTTCCAGATTCAACAAGTTTGGTGATAAATATAAAGTAGGTACTCGTATGTGGTTGAAAGAAAATAATTACAGAAATTAAGTAACCGACTAATGCAATTTACCATCTAATAAAATCGGTAAATGCTTTCGACCCTTATACGAATTTACATTTACAGTGTGTCCCACAAAATACGAACTAACGTCTATTTATTATAGAGCTTGTCCAAAATAGAAATGAACCTGTCGACTTCTGTGGATAGTGTTGTTATTGGTCCGAAATGCAACACAATATGACTGTCGGCAAAGCATTCGCAGAATGCCGGTTGAAAAGATAAGATTTTTAAGAAGGAAATTTAATTTTTTGATTCCAGTACGTAACTGGTTAAGTCCCACCCGGTAGATGACTTTCGCCCATCGGCTTGGTATTTTAGAATCAAAATAAGAGAAGTGGCCAATAAAGACTCAAAATAAGAAATGTCAGTCTATTAAAAAAAAGATTTTAGGTTATTAAACGCCCTGTGCAGATGTAAAGAAATTAATTTTCCAATTTTAGTACGTTACTGGGCAGTCCCAACCTGGAAGACGATTTTTAACCCACCGGCTTGGCATTTTAGAATGGAAATAGGAAAAGTGGCCAATAAAGACTCAAAATAAAAATTTCACCCAATTGAAAAAAAGATTTTAGATTTTTAAACGCCCTGTGCAAATGAAAAAAAATTATTTTTCCAGTTTTAGTGCGTGACTGGACAATCCCACCCAGGAAGACGATTTTTGACCCATTGCTTTGGTATTTTAGAATCAAAATAGGAAACGTGACCAATAAAGAGTCAAAATAGAAATTTAACCCTATTAAAAAGAAGATTTTAGCTTTTTAAACACCCTGTGCAAATGAAAAAAAAATATTTTTCCAGTTTTAGTGCGTGACTGAACAATCCCACCCAGGAAGACGATTTTTTACCCATTGCTTTGGTATTTTAGAATCAAAATAGGAAAAGTGACCAATAAAGAGTCAAAATAGCAATTTTACACTATTAAAAAGAAGATTTTAGCTTTTTAAACGCCCTGTGCAAATGAAAAAAAAATATTTTTCCAGTTTTAGTGCGTGACTGAACAATCCCACCCAGGAAGACGATTTTTTACCCATTGCTTTGGTATTTTAGAATCAAAATAGGAAAAGTGACCAATAAAGAGTCAAAATAGAAATTTTACACTATTAAAAAAAAGATTTTAGCTTTTTAAACGCCCTGTGCAAATGAAAAAAAAATATTTTTCCAGTTTTAGTGCGTGACTGGACAATCCCACCCAGGAAGACGATTTTTGACCCATTGCTTTGGTATTTTAGAATCAAAATAGGAAACGTGACCAATAAAGAGCCAAAATAGAAATTTCACCCTATTAAAAAGAAGATTTTAGCTTTTTAAACGCCCTGTGCAAATGAAAAAAAAATATTTTTCCAGTTTTAGTGCGTGACTGGACAATCCCACCCAGGAAGACGATTTCTGACCCATTGCTTTGGTATTTTAGAATCAAAATAGGAAAAGTGACCAATAAAGAGTCAAAATAGAAATTTCACCCTATTAAAAAGAAGATTTTAGCTTTTTAAACGCCCTGTGCAAATGAAAAAAAAATATTTTTCCAGTTTTAGTGCGTGACTGGACAATCCCACCCAGGAAGACGATTTTTTACCCATTGCTTTGGTATTTTAGAATCAAAATAGGAAAAGTGACCAATAAAGAGTCAAAATAGAAATTTCACCCTATTAAAAAGAAGATTTTAGCTTTTTAAACGCCCTGTGCAAATGAATAAAAAATATTTTTCCAGTTTTAGTGCGTGACTGAACAATCCCACCCAGGAAGACGATTTTTTACCCATTGCTTTGGTATTTTAGAATCAAAATAGGAAAAGTGACCAATAAAGAGTCAAAATAGAAATTTCACCCTATTAAAAAGAAGATTTTAGCTTTTTAAACGCCCTGTGCAAATGAAAAAAAAATATTTTTCCAGTTTGAGTGCGTGACTGAACAATCCCACCCAGGAAGACGATTTTTGACCCATTGCTTTGGTATTTTAGAATCAAAATAGGAAAAGTGACCAATAAAGAGTAAAAATAGAAATTTTACACTATTAAAAAGAAGATTTTAGCTTTTTAAACGCCCTGTGCAAATGAAAAAAAAATATTTTTCCAGTTTTAGTGCGTGACTGAACAATCCCACCCAGGAAGACGATTTTTTACCCATTGCTTTGGTATTTTAGAATCAAAATAGGAAAAGTGACCAATAAAGAGTCAAAATAGAAATTTTACACTATTAAAAAAAAGATTTTAGCTTTTTAAACGCCCTGTGCAAATGAAAAAAAAATATTTTTCCAGTTTTAGTGCGTGACTGGACAATCCCACCCAGGAAGACGATTTTTGACCCATTGCTTTGGTATTTTAGAATCAAAATAGGAAAAGTGACCAATAAAGAGTCAAAATAGAAATTTTACACTATTAAAAAGAAGATTTTAGCTTTTTAAACGCCCTGTGCAAATGAAAAAAAAATATTTTTCCAGTTTTAGTGCGTGACTGAACAATCCCACCCAGGAAGACGATTTTTTACCCATTGCTTTGGTATTTTAGAATCAAAATAGGAAAAGTGACCAATAAAGAGTCAAAATAGAAATTTTACACTATTAAAAAAAAGATTTTAGCTTTTTAAACGCCCTGTGCAAATGAAAAAAAAATATTTTTCCAGTTTGAGTGCGTGACTGAACAATCCCACCCAGGAAGACGATTTTTGACCCATTGCTTTGGTATTTTAGAATCAAAATAGGAAAAGTGACCAATAAAGAGTCAAAATAGAAATTTTACACTATTAAAAAGAAGATTTTAGCTTTTTAAACGCCCTGTGCAAATGAAAAAAAAATATTTTTCCAGTTTTAGTGCGTGACTGAACAATCCCACCCAGGAAGACGATTTTTGACCCATTGCTTTGGTATTTTAGAATCAAAATAGGAAAAGTGACCAATAAAGAGTCAAAATAGAAATTTTACACTATTAAAAAAAAGATTTTAGCTTTTTAAACGCCCTGTGCAAATGAAAAAAAAATATTTTTCCAGTTTTAGTGCGTGACTGGACAATCCCACCCAGGAAGACGATTTTTGACCCATTGCTTTGGTATTTTAGAATCAAAATAGGAAACGTGACCAATAAAGAGCCAAAATAGAAATTTCACCCTATTAAAAAGAAGATTTTAGCTTTTTAAACGCCCTGTGCAAATGAAAAAAAAATATTTTTCCAGTTTTAGTGCGTGACTGGACAATCCCACCCAGGAAGACGATTTCTGACCCATTGCTTTGGTATTTTAGAATCAAAATAGGAAAAGTGACCAATAAAGAGTCAAAATAGAAATTTCACCCTATTAAAAAGAAGATTTTAGCTTTTTAAACGCCCTGTGCAAATGAAAAAAAAATATTTTTCCAGTTTTAGTGCGTGACTGGACAATCCCACCCAGGAAGACGATTTTTTACCCATTGCTTTGGTATTTTAGAATCAAAATAGGAAAAGTGACCAATAAAGAGTCAAAATAGAAATTTCACCCTATTAAAAAGAAGATTTTAGCTTTTTAAACGCCCTGTGCAAATGAATAAAAAATATTTTTCCAGTTTTAGTGCGTGACTGAACAATCCCACCCAGGAAGACGATTTTTTACCCATTGCTTTGGTATTTTAGAATCAAAATAGGAAAAGTGACCAATAAAGAGTCAAAATAGAAATTTCACCCTATTAAAAAGAAGATTTTAGCTTTTTAAACGCCCTGTGCAAATGAAAAAAAAATATTTTTCCAGTTTGAGTGCGTGACTGAACAATCCCACCCAGGAAGACGATTTTTGACCCATTGCTTTGGTATTTTAGAATCAAAATAGGAAAAGTGACCAATAAAGAGTAAAAATAGAAATTTTACACTATTAAAAAGAAGATTTTAGCTTTTTAAACGCCCTGTGCAAATGAAAAAAAAATATTTTTCCAGTTTTAGTGCGTGACTGAACAATCCCACCCAGGAAGACGATTTTTTACCCATTGCTTTGGTATTTTAGAATCAAAATAGGAAAAGTGACCAATAAAGAGTCAAAATAGAAATTTTACACTATTAAAAAAAAGATTTTAGCTTTTTAAACGCCCTGTGCAAATGAAAAAAAAATATTTTTCCAGTTTTAGTGCGTGACTGGACAATCCCACCCAGGAAGACGATTTTTGACCCATTGCTTTGGTATTTTAGAATCAAAATAGGAAAAGTGACCAATAAAGAGTCAAAATAGAAATTTTACACTATTAAAAAGAAGATTTTAGCTTTTTAAACGCCCTGTGCAAATGAAAAAAAAATATTTTTCCAGTTTTAGTGCGTGACTGAACAATCCCACCCAGGAAGACGATTTTTGACCCATTGCTTTGGTATTTTAGAATCAAAATAGGAAAAGTGACCAATAAAGAGTCAAAATAGAAATTTTACACTATTAAAAAGAAGATTTTAGCTTTTTAAACGCCCTGTGCAAATGAAAAAAAAATATTTTTCCAGTTTTAGTGCGTGACTGAACAATCCCACCCAGGAAGACGATTTTTGACCCATTGCTTTGGTATTTTAGAATCAAAATAGGAAAAGTGACCAATAAAGAGTCAAAATAGAAATTTTACACTATTAAAAAAAAGATTTTAGCTTTTTAAACGCCCTGTGCAAATGAAAAAAAAATATTTTTCCAGTTTTAGTGCGTGACTGGACAATCCCACCCAGGAAGACGATTTTTTACCCATTGCTTTGGTATTTTAGAATCAAAATAGGAAAAGTGACCAATAAAGAGTCAAAATAGAAATTTCACCCTATTAAAAAGAAGATTTTAGCTTTTTAAACGCCCTGTGCAAATGAAAAAAAAATATTTTTCCAGTTTTAGTGCGTGACTGGACAATCCCACCCAGGAAGACGATTTTTGACCCATTGCTTTGGTATTTTAGAATCAAAATAGGAAACGTGACCAATAAAGAGCCAAAATAGAAATTTCACCCTATTAAAAAGAAGATTTTAGCTTTTTAAACGCCCTGTGCAAATGAAAAAAAAATATTTTTCCAGTTTTAGTGCGTGACTGGACAATCCCACCCAGGAAGACGATTTCTGACCCATTGCTTTGGTATTTTAGAATCAAAATAGGAAAAGTGGCCAATAAAGAGTCAAAATAGAAATTTCACCCTATTAAAAAGAAGATTTTAGCTTTTTAAACGCCCTGTGCAAATGAAAAAAAATATTTTTCCAGTTTTAGTGCGTGACTGAACAATCCCACCCAGGAAGACGATTTCTGACCCATTGCTTTGGTATTTTAGAATCAAAATAGGAAAAGTGACCAATAAAGAGTCAAAATAGAAATTTTACACTATTAAAAAAAAGATTTTAGCTTTTTAAACGCCCTGTGCAAATGAAAAAAAAATATTTTTCCAGTTTTAGTGCGTGACTGGACAATCCCACCCAGGAAGACGATTTTTTACCCATTGCTTTGGTATTTTAGAATCAAAATAGGAAAAGTGACCAATAAAGAGTCAAAATAGAAATTTCACCCTATTAAAAAGAAGATTTTAGCTTTTTAAACGCCCTGTGCAAATGATTAAAAAATATTTTTCCAGTTTTAGTGCGTGACTGGACAATCCCACCCAGGAAGACGATTTTTTACCAATTGCTTTGGTATTTTAGAATCAAAATAGGAAAAGTGACCAATAAAGAGTCAAAATAGAAATTTCACCCTATTAAAAAGAAGATTTTAGCTTTTTAAACGCCCTGTGTAAATGAAAAAAAAATATTTTTCCAGTTTTAGTGCGTGACTGGACAATCCCACCCAGGAAGACGATTTTTTATCCATTGCTTTGGTATTTTAGAATCAAAATAGGAAAAGTGACCAATAAAGAGTCAAAATAGAAATTTCACCCTATTAAAAAGAAGATTTTAGCTTTTTAAACGCCCTGTGCAAATGAAAAAAAAATATTTTTCCAGTTTTAGTGCGTGACTGAACAATTCCACCCAGGAAGATGATTTTTTATCCATTGCTTTGGTATTTTAGAATCAAAATAGGAAAAGTGACCAATAAAGAGTCAAAATAGAAATTTTACACTATTAAAAAAAAGATTTTAGCTTTTTATACGCCCTGTGCAAATGAAAAAAAAATATTTTTCCAGTTTTAGTGCGTGACTGGACAATCCCACCCAGGAAGACGATTTTTTATCCATTGCTTTGGTATTTTAGAATCAAAATAGGAAAAGTGACCAATAAAGAGTCAAAATAGAAATTTCACCCTATTAAAAAGAAGATTTTAGCTTTTTAAACGCCCTGTGCAAATGAAAAAAAAATATTTTTCCAGTTTTAGTGCGTGACTGAACAATTCCACCCAGGAAGATGATTTTTTACCCATTGCTTTGGTATTTTAGAATCAAAATAGGAAAAGTGACCAATAAAGAGTCACTACAAACTATTTATTTTATGCATCGTTTCTTTGATTTAAACATTTAAAGCCTTTTTGGTCAAACTGTTCCAGCGTCAAATGTTCAAGTCGAAGTTTCCAAAATACACCCTATTCGATTTTCTCAATTTTTTTATATGTTGAGTCCTTATGACTTATGTTTAAGTGAAAAGATTCAAAACCGTGGGCACTCGTCATAACTCTTGACGCTACACGGTCTTCTACGAGGGGAGATTTTTAAGTTCGCGGAATGGGACAGAAGGAGGCGGCCATTTAAAAAAATTTTTTTAGGCAATTTCCTTTTTCATTTGCAAGCATACACTAAAAATTTTATGCATTTATATCTAGTAGTTTAGTTGCAATCAACAAAATGATAAGTGATAATGCGAGAATTTTTGAATTAAAAAAAAAAAATTTTTTATTTCCCTTTCTTATCAACCAAATTGTCACAGGAGATGAAACTTTGGTTCGATTTTTTTATTTGACTCGAAGCAGGAGTTTATACAGTAGCATTTAAAGCGTTGTCCAGCACCAAAAAAAATTTAAAGTTGTGTCTTCTGATGGAAACGTCATGGCAACAATGTTTTTGGGATTCGAAAGAAATTCTTTTAACTGATTATAAAAATAAGGGCACCCCCATAACAAACGTATACTAGGCTTGTATTTCCGCGAAATTCAAGAAAAAATTAAATCAAAAAGCAAAGGTAAATTGACAAAAGGCGTTTTTTACTGCAAGATAATGCACCTGAAAAAATTGCGATGAGTGCCATGACGACATGCGGTTGCGAAGAAATTGTTCATCCACCCTACAGTACAGATTTGGCACTAAGTGATCATCACCTATTTCCAAATTTGAAAAAAAAACTTCGTGGAGGGCATTTCGACAACGATGAATCGAATTTTATAAGCAAATTTAACAATTCTTTTTTTGGAGGTTTACAAAAATTAATTCATAAAAGTAATAAATGCATTCATATTCGAGAAGATTTTATTGAACAATAAAATTATAAAAAATATATATTTACGTTTCTTTCTATCCCATTCCGCGAACTTAAAAATCTCCCCTCGTACCTAGAAGAGTGGAAATAAAAATTTTTTGAGAAAATATTGGGGATAGCAATTTTTTTCAAGAATCGCTTTATTTTGGACCCGTTATTATGGGAAAGATTTTTCAAGATCAGAGGTGTACGGGAACAGGGTCAAAATTACATTTGTTCTTAGCAAAACTGCTAATTTTGATAACATCTTGGATCACATTGAAGATAGCAAAAAATACATCTGAAATAATGTGTAATGTATAAAATTACATAGAGAATGAGACCAGTCCGTGCCCAAACGGATAATTAGTTTATGCAGAAAAAAGTAAAAACCGCTGAAAGTTGAGTAATGTTTAATCTCGGTTTAATCTCAGTATTAAAATAATTTTCAAGTCCAAGTTTCCAAAATACACCCTCTTCGATTTTCGTAATTTTTTTATATGTTGAGCCCTTATGACTTAGGTTTAAGTAAAAAAATTCAAAACCGTGGGCACTCGTCAACTCTTGATGCTGGGGTGTATTTTGGAAACTTGGACTTGAACATTTGACACTCGAACAGTTTGACCAAAAAGGCTTTAAATCAAAGAAGCGATGCATAAAATAAATAGTTTGTTCCTTTAGCTTTAAATAGGCGTATTTTGCAGAAATATATCTCTTTTAGATCACGAGTTATAAATTATTGAACTATTCATGTTTTCAAAATAGTTCAAAAATTAATTTGACCGTAGATAGGTCAAAAATAATTTTTTCGCAAAATCACTTTGTACACTTAAGTTTGAACATATTTCCAACCGACACACCAAATTTCGTAAAAATGCGAAGACCTAAGGGTCAAGCATGACCGATCTGACGTGGAATCACCCAATTTGAAAAGCGACCAATAGAAACTCAAAATAAGAAATGGCATCATGAGAAGTGGTCTCATTCTTATAAAGCGTTAAGTAAAAGAAAATTACTCTTCGTTCCCGTAATATTTAGAATTGGACTAGTTAAATTGCATTTGGACACAGTGTATCTATGAATAGCTATCGATTTCAGCGAAAAGTTTTTGGTAAAAGTGTTGTGCGGATGTGGGATGAACTGAAGGATACCTTATAAAGATAAGGATACCTGTCTGAAAAAGTTGTTCAAAAGAAAATTTATAAGGAGATATGACATTTTAATGTAATAACTGGATTTTTCATAAAAAACAATTTATAAAATTCGTTTAACTTAAAAAAAAGAAAAATAAATAGCCTCTCTCGAATTTAATATTGAAGGAAATATTTAAAATTTTTCTAAATTGTCGTTAAGAACATTCTGTATTATTTTTGTTTCGAGTTTCATTTCAATATAAATTTTTCTCTTTTAAAAAATCCAGCCTACTTGACATATTTCGCATTTTTTTTAATTTCAAGATTTCTCTTGTTGTTTTGAATTGTCTTATGTGACAAGCATTTCTTTATTTGTAAACCTTAAGAATTCTCATTTCACACACGTCAAAATGAAATTTTTCAAAAGCTCCTTATTTATGTTTTGTTTATAATATTTTAAACGAGAACTTATTTGACAAACTACTTAATAAGGGAGAATTAATAAACAAATTTTGAAAGGGTATTTAATTCTTTAATTTCAATTCAAATCAAGTGCAAGCGAGTTCATTGATTGTTCAAAATCTCCAACAAAACTTTTAAGCTGTGAAAGCTTAAATTGAGTGTTGAAACTGTTAATAATTACTCGGCTAAAATACTAAACATTTATTTTGGTGTCCTACACGAATACTAATTTTTCATTAAGTATTTTTTTTATTAAAGTTATTTATCTATATTTATTTACCCATGTCCTAGATTTATATTATACCACTTTTCGTTAAGCCTCTACACAATGATGAGCTGATTCTATTCAATGCGGAATTTTATGAAAGCAATATATTGCTTGTTATAATCCAACAATTGACTTATATTTAATAATAAATTGATGTTTATTTAAAGCTCTTTGTATTTTAAAATGTAATTTAAATTTTTTGTGTACTTTAATCAAATACGCGAAAATATACTGGAGGATGGGCTCGATTTCGGTGTTCCAAATTCGTCCCTTAATACTTAGGTTACATCTTGATAACTAGAAAGGTTCGGAACATTGTAAGGTCAAATTATTTATCTAATCAGTAATCGTGTACTAATAAATATGCATGTGCCCACAAGTAATTGGCCAACGAACTAACATTAGATTTTTAATTACAAGTAATATACAAATTTATGACACCCTGTACAAAGATGTCATGGAAATCCATAAAAGTTATTTTAATTTTAATTTTAACTTTGAGTCATCTTGGTAAAACTTTTAACACGCCATGAATATAAATTATTACAACTTATTGCAGCTAAACGAAACTTTCTCAACATCACCTTTAATTGGCAGTATTTTATAATTAAATTAATTATTTAAGCTAAAAGTTTTTGACACGCTTTATTAAATTTTAAAATACAATATCAATGTAATTAAATCGTTTAGTTGGTTGCGAAAAAAGGGTTTTATCTGAAGTTAACACCACGAGGAAATGATTTTCGGTGCGGAAAACACAGAAAGTAGTTAAAGTATACGAAAGTTAGCACACTCTCTTGCTTATAATAAATCATATTTTACTAGCCGTGCTTCGTTCGTTTTTGAAATATAGCCATAAGAAACTTGAGTTTTGCAGTATTATACATCCAACAACATATTTTTAGTACAAACTTCAAAGTTGCCACTGCTGTGAGCAAAAATTTTAATTTCAACTTAAAAACTTATATAAGTTGCAACTTTTCTACACTTTTGGGGTTTAAAACTCTCATATTTAACATATTAAGCTTTTAAAGTTCAAACAACAAGTACTTTTTTAACACTAAACATGCAGGATGGCCGTTTTACTCCAAAAATGGTTTTTTAATTAATAACTGCAAAATTTGAACACTCCTCTTAAGGCGGACTTATCACAGTATCTCTAATAAGTATTATTCGAACTCTTCCGACCAATTTAAGTATTTCGCCTAATCAGAATGACGCGGTGAGTTCTTGTCGTTTGGAGAATACCGAGAATACCGAGTCCCGTCAAAAACTTCAGAAGTACTGATATAGTAGAGTATTTTTCAAACTAGAAGAACCTACCGCGACATTATCACTGGGCTAAATACTTAAATTGGTCGGACGAGTTCAAATTATATTGGAAATGATGTAGGAAGATGGATTCTTTTGCAATTGAATGCTACTCTACAAGTTCAATATCCGAAATTCTCTCAAAGTTTTCTCGAGCTATTTTGAATTGACTATCAAAAGCTGCATGTTAAATTTAATGTCCAAATTAATTAATCGAGAGCATATTTAAGCTGTTAATGACGAAAATGAGAAAACTTGTGCGATACCGTTAATTTAGTGAATAAGGAAATTCGACAAGCCGAAAATTTCTGAAAAACCGATTCTATTTCTGGTGCGTTACAAGAGTTATTAACGTACAAAGATATGTTACGGAAGATTTTCCAACCGTGGATTTTCTCAAGCAAAAGCGGTAATAAATAAAGTCTGCATCGTCGTGCATTTATCTTGATTTAAATACGTTGTTGCAGCTGCAAGTTCCCACTTAAATGAATACCAAAGCAGAGTAAGTTGATAACAATCAACCTGCTTTGGAAATACATTATTATCGGTTATGTTATAATATCACAAGAGGATGAGAATAAATTAAAAATTCCAAAGGTTTTTCAAAACTAAAGAAACAAACTGGAGAATTAATTTAGATAAATTTTTATTCTCAAATAGAATTGGACCTTAAGACAGTAAGTATAATGTGACAACAAATAATATTACAGCTACAATAGAAATGAACCTGTCAATCATTCTGACAACGTTATTGAACGCGAAGAACATATTTTAACGACACTCTTGTAGACGAGGAAAGTAACTACCGAGTATTTTAAGCAGCCAAATTCTCGACTGACAGGCTTACCGATTGACTAGTTAGTGTTTAAAAAAACTGAAGATTTTTTAATTTTTTTAGTGGGCGTGTCTATGACATTATTACCTAGCAACTTGCGGACACAGAATCAGTGGCGTTTTAGTTTTTACCATTGAATAAAGAAATACCACCTACTCTACCAAAAAAGTCATTTAGCTAATAATATGGATCGCAATGAACGAGTAAAATTTCCGGTCAAATTCTCCAATGGAAATGATTGCTTATACTCCCACTTATAAGAAAAGATCATGACAGTCAATGATAATGTAAACTCGACGTGATGAATGAGTCATTCATGGACTTCTAAAATGTCGTTTTCGTCGGATTTTCTCTTTTAGGCAACAGTTGCTAACCCTCCTTCTGGATGTTTTATATTCTAAGGTTTTTCTTGAATTATTAAAGGTTAAAACGGATGATAAAAAATGAAGTACCTATTTGATTGATTAAAATTATGACATGTTTTTCCTAATAATTTTCCAACGTTAAAATTTACTTAACCTTTGTGCACTGACGTAATTCTCGGATGTTTTATAATTCCAGAAGCTTGTGTTGGAAATCTCACGCAGACTTTGATACGCCTTGATTAAAGTTATACTCCCTCAAGAGTAGCTAGTTATCTGGGAAACCAAGGATGCGGTTTCCTATTCTAATGTCCTCTTGGGCAGTTGCCAATACGGCCAAAGTGGTAAAATCTTAGCGAATAATTTGTCGGTTTGTCTGCATGATAGATCAGTTGTACCTGTGGGATTTTCATTAACAATTTTTCAGTTTTAAATTAAGCGGAAAAAGTTGAAAATGTATTTAACGATCATTTAATAAAATCGAAATGAATTTAATATGGTTAAATTGACATGTTAAGGGTTAGGAAAAGATTATTTTATGTGAATAAATCTTGAAAATAAATAGGTTTTTGAAACAGACTTCTTAAATAATTCATAAAGTAGAAATGAGATTCACTGCAGTACACTTATCTCTAGTCGACACTTATCACAAAAAGGCAATATAGAGAAGGAGCGAGAGAAAGCTTCGTAATTAATTCAGTGGCGAAATTAATAGCTTTATTAAAAAGGTTATTTCTAACATTAATTATTGTATTTTATACAGAAAATGCGAATTAAGAAACAGGTGCTTTAGATTTTAAAACTAATTCTTAACCAAAGGCCATTAATTAATTTATATCGAATTAATTTTGGTTTAAAGAAAAATTTATTTTAATTGTTATAATTCAAGAAGATAAATATTAAATCTTAAATCCTGATGGATGGCTTGACCTATAGTGTCAAAACATATAAAATGTTGTTTACAGATTAGATTAAAATGTAAATTGGAGTTTGGAAAATTAATTTAAAATTCGGCGGTTACAGGTATACAGGGTGAAGACCGAACCGCTCGATCATAGGGATCTAACATGTAAAACCATACTTTGGAAATTTCCTGATTGACAATTTTTGTTTGTGTTGGCAATTATACAAACCCTTTACAAACTTTTGGAAATTGATAGGAGAAAGGTAAAGGATAGGTAGCTTACCGTAGCGTAGCAATGCGCTAATAATTACAGGATCCAGTCCAGAACTGATTATTAATTAAGAAGGCAAATCAAAAGTTTCGTGTTAAATTTAATGTCGAAATTAGTTAATTAAGAGTTTTATACTACGGGCTGATAAAAATATCAACATTTTTTTTCCAAAGTTATTAATTAACTGCATTATTCACTAGGGCAAAATAAAACTTTTAAACAAACTCTATTTCGCAGCATGTATACTGCTAATTTGTTGTTAAACTAATTTAATTATTGCATTTTGTAGTGTCGAGTTGAATTAAGTCTTTTTGAAATATAAACGAATTAAAAGCACTATCAAAATACAGTACTTGCCGCTTCGTTTCTCGTCATTGAATGCAATTCATACGAGCTCTGTTTTGTACGTTTTCTGACACATTTTTATAATTAATGCGCGTTGTACACTATAAAATGAAATTTTTGCTGTAGTTCTGATAAGCATAAAGGTCGATTTACATTTTAAAATTTTCTCTTTTGCAATTTTACATTACTTCGTAATAACTATAAAATGCAAAGTTGCCATTCGACTTTTCGTATCTAACAGAGCACTAAAAAAATTTTTACGTGTCAATTTTCATTTGCTCCTTGCCATCATTTTTTAAAATCTACACTTTTTGATGTGTGGTCTTGTTCGGCTGTCGTAAAAAGTTTTAAAGACTATTTCGACCTTTTTATTGAGAAGAAACTTTGTTTCATACAGTGTGTCCCAAAAAAGAATGTGGAAATTTAATTAAATTCTTATACAAGTTTTTGACGTCCAGACACCTCCAAACGATTCACACGAGGAGTCAGCCACTGTTGTGAGTTTGTACACAGGCTACCGACGACTGCTATTGACTGCTCAATTTTTTTACATTGACTTTCGAGAGTTGATGACCCCCTGAATTTACTTTAAAAAACATCCTCCAGAAGCTTCTTCTTGTTGTATCTGTCACCAGTTCTTATTCTGTGATTTATGTCTCCCCCCCCAATTTTATCCACATCTGGCAGTTCTTGATTTGCATTTGTGCTCTATCTCCCTTCTTTTCTCTCTCTCTTTGTGTTTAGTTCCTTTATAGTCTATTATAGTCTATCAAATAACCGTTTACCAAGCATCGATCCTTGGATTTGGATTTAAACACATCTGTTAATTCCGATGCCCAGATTGAGAATTATAAAGAAAAATAACACATCATATTATAAATATTTATAATTCGCGATATTGGAAATTACTCTAAATTATAAATGTTCTCACTGTTTCCATTTGCTAGCTCACAAAACTTGAGCGTTCTTTTAAAAATTTTCGCTATTATTAACCAAATGAATAAATTGCTCTTGTCCAATTCACTATTCGAAATTCCTTTAACGTTTCGATTTTAATAAACTTAAATTTTTCAAATTATGTATTACACAAATCAAAAGGACTAAAAATTGTTCAAACACATACAATTTTTGTTTCGAGCAGTTTTGAGGTAATGTCAACAGTTTGGAAGCATTCAAATTAGTCTATTTTCAATGCGACGTATTTAATTTCCATGACTTTGATATTTATTTTTTTTGAAAAATTCTTATGTAACCACCCATCGAATAAAAGAGTCAGACATGTTGATGACTGTGAGAGCTACTACCAAACACTATACAGGGTGCCCAAAGGGTTTTTGAAATCTCTTCTCTATGAAGAATCTAAAAATGATAAAATATACATTGTTGATGTCATAACTTTGAAATAGATCACCCTGTATAAATTAATTAGGTGTCAAAAAATGCGCAATTCAAAATCTAAATCGACGTGTCTTAGCTTTTTATCAAAATACTTTTATAAACCGAGATATACACATTTCATTCCTTTTGGACACCCTGTATAAAAACCATTCAATGTAAATCGTATTAAGTGTCTCAGCTATTTCGAAATTCGTTTTATAAGATTTTAATTGAATACTAATACTTTTTATAGCGACTAATTTAAAAAGTTTCATTAAAGAATGTTTTTCTGGATCAGAAATAGGTTTTTCTATACCTAATATTAACCTTTTAAGTCTGAGCTTTCTATAAAGATTTTTATTTTTAATTCAGAAAGCTCAGTTCTTGATGAATAATTAATTTAATCTGTCATTAACAAAAATAAGTGTGGGTGGTTATATTTTGCGTAGAAATAAAGTTTATTTGTGATAAAATAATTCCGAATTATTACAGCAATGAAATAATATTTTGCTAACACTTGGTGGTGATCAATAAAATTAATAAATCGCGCGGTTTGCACTGCTTGATAATTAGCACTACTCTTGAAGTTGTGGGTTACGTTAGCGCAGCTATCATTTAAATTAGGTACCTAAAATTATAAAATGTCTACACCAATAACTTCAAAGGCGAGTTTCTCATAACGTCATAACTCATAAAGACAGACGTATGTTTGTAAAACTATAAAGTTACCACGTAGATCAGCGATTCTAACATGGGCGCCCTCCCCCCTTTGTTGGGAGCCAAATATCTGAATGAAAACGCGAGCACAATGGAAATATAAGAAAAAAAGTATTTCTTGAAGAAGAAAAAACCTGATTGCAAAGAGATAAGATGTTGTATGTATGCATGTATGTATGTATGTATGAATGTATGCTCAGTCACTAAAACCAATTTCAGTGCAGAAAAGTCATCAACACCAACCCAACATTCAAAAAGCAATTTAAATGCAAAATTTCTTACTCTGTGGCTGTATGTCAGGGCACCATACTTCGCACTGTCCCTAGCACCGTACACTGCACGAAAAAATAAATAAAGAATTATTTAATGCGAGATTGGCCATACTGAAGCACAGACCCTCGCTCTCACACACTCTCGTATAAAACCAGTGACGGCGCCAGAGGAGTGCCCACCCTAAAATTTTACAGAGCACCTTGAAATTTCTAAACTTCCTCAGTTTGTGCAAGTTTTTTAAAAAAATAATAATTTCGTCAAGCCTTTCTTTTCTTTCTATGACCCATTTTATCGGACGTTTGAAAATTAACACCTACCACAACTTAAAGCGAGTGTAAACCAAAAATTGAAGTTATAGTACAGAAAATTCTAAGAACAAATTTTCAAACAGCAAATCGCTGTGACCCGTTCAGAAGACTTTTAAGTAAAAATTCGTGACGTCATACGGACAGCTACAACAACTATTCTATAAATGGTAGCTGACTCGTCAGCCATTTGAGTTCTACGTCAAAGTGACGTTCAATGTAATCAACATACAAACATAGTAATAAACCAGTGAACTATTTTATCAGCCGTATGCAAATGTCACTTTGACGTGCGGCCCAAGATGGCTGACGAGTCAAATACCTTTTATATATAGTAGATAGCTATACACCATTGAATAAATAGATCCGGAAGGAGGGTGAGCAACCATTGCCTATAAGAGAAAATGCGACAGAAACTATGGAAAATTTTGGAAAACTGTGGATGACTCATTCATTCCGTCGAGTTTACAATATCATTGACTGTAATGATATTTCCTTATAAGTGGGAGTATAATCATTTATATTGGAGAAATTGACCGAAAATCGTTATACAGGGTTATTCAAATTCGACCGGCACCATGGGGATCTCGCTTATTTGAAGAGATAGAGAAACGGTTAAATTAGGGCAAAGTTGCGGAATTTTAGGCTCATTAATAATCTGAAAAGAAAACTGCCCTAGCTGCTTTTGTTTTTGAGCTATTGACAAAAAACAAAAAAATCGAAATTTCGTTTTTTGACTTTATTTTCCTTATTAGCAAAAACTTTTAAAATCTGACCGAACTTCTCCTAAGCCATTTTGTATCCTACACCCGATTCCGAAAACACGTTTGATGTAAAACGTTACAGTTTTCTGGAACCATCATCAACTTTAGTTTTTTAAATAGGCATCTTTTGTTTTAGCACCATCTCATAGAACTTTTTTTGCTGATTTCAAAAATGTTTATTACTTGAGTATTTATTTTTAAATTTTGTTCTCAAATAAGCTAATTTGTTAATAAAAATTGAGGATCAAGCTGGTCTAGAATTAAAACAAAAGCCGGTATAACAAAACATAAATCCATGCTTCGATTACGACTAATTTTATTTCTTTATTTGTGTTTATTACAAAAAAAAACTTAGTAAACAATGATATTAATGTACTTCATAATTTAGGAAATAAAAACTTTAAAAACTTGTTAAGGTGTTTAAATTTCAAAATCTCGGGTTGTAATCGAAGCATGGATTTATGTTTTGTTATACCTGATTTTGTTTTTATTCTATAGCAGCTTGATCCTCAATTTTTATTAACAAATTAGCTTATTTGAGTACAAAATTTAAAAATAAATACTCAAGTGATATACATTTTTGAAATCAGCAAAAAAGGTTCTATGAGACGGTGCTAAAACAAAAGATTGCGCCTATTTAAAAAACTAAAGTTGATGATGGTTCCAGAAAACTGAAACGTTTTACATCAAACGTGTTTTCGGAATCGGGTGTAGGATACAAAATGGCTTAGGAGAAGTTCGGTCAGATTTTAAAAATTCTTGATAATAAGGAAAATAAAGTCAAAAAACAAAATTTCGATTTTTTTGTTTTTTGTCAATAGCTCAAAAACAAAAGCAGCTAGGGCAGTTTTCTTTTCAGATTATTAATGAGCCTAAAATTCCGCAACTTTGCCCTAATTTAACCGTTTCTCTATCTCTTCAAATAAGCGAGATCCCCATGGTGCCGGTCGAATTTGAATAACCCTGTATTTATTCGTCCATTGCGATGCATATTATTAGATAAATGACTTTTTCCTGTTAGAGTAGCGGCTATTTATTCAATGAGCTATACGGACAACGGTCGCAATCGGCCCAATAGCAGTTTATAAATTAATGTACGAAAACTAAATCGCTAAGCAACGAGGGCAAATCATGAAGCTCTTGTCTGTGTGACGTCACAATTTTCTAACTCAAGAGCGTACATTTCAAATAATATTTGTGCTAAAAATGTGCGATTTCACCGTTGTTCTTAGATATTTTTTTAGCATTTTTTAATGTAAAAAAGTTTTCTTGCTTTACACCCCCTTTTTAACCAAGCAAAGGTTGATAAATTTTTGTTTATGGGTATGACTATTGACTAAGCTAAAGAAAATTATTAGATACTAAAATTTCTTAACTTTTCTTAAAGGCGCGTTGATTTTGAGGTTACTTTTTATTTTACAAGGGGGTGAGAAAAATTTTATATTAAAAATCGTTAAAAGTCGCACATGAAAAAAGGTTGAGAAACACCGACGTAGGAATATAAACGGTTATACACAGCTATACCACAGCTTTCAATCATGGAGATTTAAGATGTAAAATCATACTGTCCTATTTTATGTTTTCCTAATTATTTTCCTATTATTTTCTTAATTACACATAAAGGTTGTAGAACAATTAATAGTAGTTTATGATATACGTGTTAAAAGAGGCGTTTTATTTTGTGAGTAGAGAAGATTACGAAACGAGCGTAGCGAGTGGAGTAATTCTATGAACAAAATAAAATCTCTTTTAACACAAATATCACAATATTTTTCGGCCTTTTAAATCAAAAATTGTAACAAATTGCAAATTTGAGGTTATTTTCTTGTTGTTTGATACTTCTGTTTATAGTATACTGACATATCTGACATTTCAAAATATTCTAAATTTTGAAACATTTTGAAACTAAATTCGAGACATTTTCCTAACTTCATTACTTAACTCCTGTTCTTACAAAGCATCCGAAATTAATTTCGTTTATTGATTTAGATGCAAAATTTTACGCCCTACAACTTTCATTTGAAGCTTTTTTGCCTTACATAATTAGGGAAGCAGAAAAATACAAAAGTACAATTTTACGTGCTAAAACCGTATAACTGAAAACCGTGGTCTGTATTAGCCCTATTTCAGCTATACAATTCTAACTATTATTATGAAAACAAACGTAAAACCTCCTTTTTAATTATTATAGCTAATTAAAACATCTAAAATTACAAAAGCCACACATACGCATTTAAAATGAAGGAACTTATTAAATTTGTAAAAAAAAATTAAATTAACCCTAATAGAATTTTCCATTTCGCATGTGTATGTACGTACATTTATATTATCCCTAATTTCCTTTTTGTTCTCGTTTTAAATTTAATAATTTTATATTAAATAGACTTTGTAAAAAATTGTATTTTAAAATTAACGTACGCCCGCACGACCTCTCTGTAAAAATAATAAAATTAACCTTCTCATTAAAAACGTTTAACAAAATACGTTCGAATGATTCGTTGTTGAAAGAAAATTATGTCGAATTAACTGTCCTCTCTTTGATCCATTGAAAAAATATTGCTATTTTTTTAAATTTATAATAGAATAGAGTTTCCTCCAAATGCCTGTTTTACAATCCTTGGTTGGTTTATTTGAACTTGTTATTGTGTAGCCCGGAGCTTACCCGTCTTTCAGTTCATTATTTGTAAATATTTTCCAAAATGTAACACCTTAAACAAACAACAGGCTTAACAATTAAATACAAAAATATTATTTCAAAAATTTGAAATTGTTAAAATAATGGAATAACTAATGGAATTTGTTTCCTCGCGCAAATACAAATTTTCATTTTTTTTTCACGAAAGAAAAAACAATTAAACGAGAGGACAATAAAAAAAATTAAACGACATTTTGAACTCATGCGTCAAATTGGCTATATTGTCTTTTTGGTTTTACACTGTTTTTAAGAGCAAGACACAATTGCTATGTTCGCTAATATATTTTTACGATTTCTCTGAGTTTTATAGCAGTTGATTTACATTTGCAAATCTTTCTTTAGTTTATGCGTCTTTTCTCTTTGGCTTTTTATGTGTGGGCCATTTTATCTTAGTCTCTTTTGCTACATAAAAATACACAGTCAGAACATACCATTTACATTTAGATTGATACGTACGTCGAAAATTTACTTTATTCAATCATATTTTAAACAACTCCAATACACAGAGACGTAACAGAAATATTTTACTAAAGGAAAATAAAACATTTAATTCACAAATTTTCCTAAGGCCTAAGTTATTTTTACTTGGTTAGAAGATAGTACATAAATAGCACCAAGCAAAAAAATTTTAATTTTTAAGTTCAAAATGGTGGCCAATTCATCGATTGCCCATTTTATGGTTTTTCCCTAATAACTTGGCCGATAACTATCATTATAAAAATTTCAAAACGGCTTTGTACAGCCAAAATATAGGAGTTTAATTCTAACTTTTCAAAAATTG
Source organism: Malthinus seriepunctatus (assembly GCA_963924605.1). Classification (NCBI taxonomy): domain Eukaryota; kingdom Metazoa; phylum Arthropoda; class Insecta; order Coleoptera; family Cantharidae; genus Malthinus; species Malthinus seriepunctatus. The sequence goes on from OZ004602.1 coordinate 946,953, forward strand.
TCTACCTTTAAAGGGCAAAAGTATCAATCAAATTTTTGATTCGATTCAAATTGAAAAAAAATTTATGACATGGATTTTCTCGAAATTTGTTTGGGCCCTTTTTTCATTTTTGGATATGCTATAGACATTACCGCTCTCTATCGAATACCATCCGTTTTATTCATTAAAAATTTCCAAGGTCGAAGTTATGAGTTTTTGAATATCAAAATTTCAAAACTCTTGTCATTTTATTTTGTAACATAAATCAAAAGTTGAAAACTGCTAAATTAGCCCAGTAAAATGTGATAAGGGTGACCTTGAGCTTAACTCATAGGGGGACAAACGTGTAACCACTTCTAGTTTTTGCAAGTTTTCTCCAAAATTAAGCAATCTAGAGAAAAATTAGTAGAATGTCAATATAAAGATAATGAGTTCTTATATTTAATAGAACAATATGTTGTATCCAAATTTTCTATTATAGCAATAGTTTTCTCACAAAATGAGATTTAAAAAAGCTACGTTTTCAAAAACAATATTAAGCGGGCGAGTCACAATGGTGCAAAAACCATGCGCTCTGATGGACAAAAAACTGTTTTACTCCAAGATGAACTAGGATAAAATTAAAAAATTTTATATGAATTTAAAGCTGAAGGTTTCAGCTTTCATTTTCATATCCTTTAAGTTTACTTTTGTTACATCTTGTAGTGTTAAACAACAAATGAAGTTTTTCATGTACCATTTTTTAAACAGCTTAAGATATTTGACTTGAAGAATTATTTAAAAAATTTTTCATTCACGGATATTGTTCCTTACGAATTATTTTTCAAAGTTACATCATGAGAAATTGATTATACATTTATTTTAAAAAAATACAATGATTTATATTTCTTCATTTTTTGTAAATTTTATTTTTAACAAAAATTTTGACTCAAATTGCTGTAAAATGGTTGATATTAAACGGATTGAAGAAACTAAAAATACATTATGTAGAAAAATATGTTTACTTTTTGATGCCTTCATTAGATTTTACTTATTATCTCTAGTTTCATTTTTCTATTGAGTACATTGAAGAAGTAGAAAAATATGCAATTTTTTATTAAAATTCCTTCCAAATTAAAAGTACTGTACATTTTTAATAATCGTTTAAGGAAATGAAACATAATAGCTTATACTCTAATATCCGAAAATTAGAACGTCTTCGGATTCACTGGGACTAAAAGAGCAGGTGCTGAATTCTGTTAAAAACTTTGACATTATCCAATGCTGTGGAGATATTTAAACAGTATCATGAAACTATTCTAAAACGACTTATTTGCGTAAACGAGCACATAATCACATATATACAGGGCGTTTGATTTATCGTGCCACAACAGATATTTCAACTATTGTCAAAATTTTAAATAAATGTGTGAAAGTTGTAAGATGCATTATTTTCAATAATTTCTCATATATAATTATAAATTATTTTTAACTACCTACATCCATTGTAAAAACGATACAAACGAGGTAGTTAACTTTTTTTGTTTCAAATACTTTATTCCACCTGCAGTAATCAGAGTAAAGAAACTAAAATGTATCTGAAGGCATTGGAGTATTTTAAATTACCCTTCTTAAATGTAACACAGTAATTGTAGGAACTATTTAAGCCCTCGCATTATTCGCAATTTTCCCTTGTAAGAGGATATTTATGAAAAGCGCAAGCACCTTAAAAACTCGCCTTTAAATTAATTTAAAACAACAAAAACGTTAGATAATCTGCGTACAATTTTCTTAATATTTCCTACCTTAGCTATTTCTATTTGTTTATACAAAGTGTGGAAATTGGATAACAACATTTACTTAAATTAGAACAAATTCTCGTGATTTGAGTTTGATTTTGTATAGAAGAAAATGTTTTGATTTGCTTGTTTTTTAATCCTATCCAGTTAATGAGAAATTCAATATATCTAGGAAAGTTGCAGTTATTTTTAGTAGTAAAATAAGGTTTTATTGAAGTAGTTAATAGTTTTTACCTCGAATTTTAGTTTTAAAATTTGAAGTATAACTTTTTAAAAGCGCACTTTACGTTCATTTTAATTACTTCTGCTTTGTTCAAAATACATTTAAAATTTAATTTGAATTATTGAAAAAATGTAAGTAGGTATTTAAGCATAAAACGCAATAACTTGTAAACTTTTAACTGTATAAGTTAGGTAAATCTCTTCGATTAAAAATTTTATGCGCAATTTTAACAAATTTAATTATTTACCAATCGAAGAATGTTTTATTAAATTTCAAATCAACGAAATACCGAATAAATTTAATTTTGTTCGTCTAAGTAGGGCCTCTGAGGCCCGACGAGCTTTCATTAATTATTTAAATTTTAATCTGTTCTTTTAGAATGCCAGGTACTTTTAAAGAAAAGACCCTCGCACTCTTTAATTTACAAGCAAGCAATGCGCATTAAAAATAAAATTTTACTAAAAAGGATTTAAGCACTAATGATCTTACTATTGGTAATACATCAATAGTTTAATGAATGAAAGTAAAATAACTTGAGACTTACATATGTAATAGGTGCTTTAATCGTCCATTTAAGGGTTTCCAATTTTTCGCTGCTGTGGGCTCCGCTTTAGAAAATACACGAAAATTAGAGAAATATTTCACCGGAAAAGTACCTGATTTAGAAAAAAATTCTATAATTGACTGTAAACTGAAATAAATTAACAAATTATCTTACCTAGTATCCATTAGCCTCCAGAGGAGAGAGTCGCCAGATTGGTTGATTTGATATCCCTGCTTTAGCAACTGTCGACATTTAACATCTGAAATGAAAAAGCAATTATTAACTTTATTGTTAATTTTCTAGCTATTAAAAAGACTACACTAGAATCCAAGAGTTCGTCAACTTACATTTTCAGAAAAATACCTAAGAGGTGGATTAGATAAATAAAGTTAACGGTCGCACTTCTGTTAGAATAATATTAGGAATTATTGGAATAAGTTTAGAAAGTGTTGAAACAAACATTTATCAACAGCGCGGATCCCCTACTGCCTGCTTTCTATAGGAAAATAGTGGCTGAAAAAAGAAAACCAAGAATTGCTCGGCTTCTTATGTAATAACTCATGACTGCATCATTTTATTTCCGATACAAAAATAATATCATGTGCAGAAAAAACTATAAGTAGTAAAATGTAGCATGCTCTTCAACAACATTTACTTTATAAAAGGTTTGGTACCTTTCGGACACCGACTTCAAATGTAAAATGGTTTTTTACCAGTTCCGAATTTAAAATAGAAATCATCATCAATCACAAAGTGTAGAATTTTTGCGACACTATTTACTCTGAAAACTACTAGATGCCCAGTCAGACCCCTCTTGACAGAGAGAGTAGAAACTGTGGTAAAAATATCTAAAGCACCTAGCTAACTATCAATATTTTCATAAATATTTTTATAAAAATATGTTATTATGTGGGTATACCACACTGTCATAATTTGCTATTATTATTTTTACGGATTGTAGAATGTGTTGCATAAGCTACAAAACCTCAAAGGTCCAAAAAGTACATTTAAATACGAAACATGTGCCATCACAAAACAAACCAAAACGCACGCTCGCATCAAAAACCAATAGAACTCGTCCTTTTATCAACAAAAATAGAACCGTTTATATTTATATGAAGTCATGTCAAAGTGTTTACGTGAAGTGCTATAATTTCATAAATACAGGTTTTATCAAAACTTCGTAAATATAGGCGAGCACACTGTCAAAACCAGTTTTATAAAAAAATTTATAAAAATATTAATGAAAATTTTTACAATGAGATACCAGTTTTAAGAGAAATCGTTTATAGTGCCTCGTTACTTATTAAATTAATTTTAAAAGCGTTTTGAAATACTTAAAATAAATTATAGAGCATACTAAATGGCAGCTGATCAGAAAAAAGGTAGCCTTTTTTGCAACTCTAAAAATATTTTTTTGAAAATACCAACATTAACTTACATTTCTTCTGAAATTCTTCCTTTTAATTAAATTAAAAGTCTGATTATCTCTAGTTAGTAATTCTAATTAATATCCAACGAAATGAGTAAATAAGGCTTTGTACGTACAAACGAATTAAAAAATCAAAATTATCCCTTAAAATATTTTTTAAAACAGATGTTTGAATCAATTTACCTATACGGACTTAATTCTTCATACACTTACAAACTTATCCCGTCGAATTGCACTCGAAGCTTTTAATTTATTGGAATTTATTGGAAATTTTTACTTTCAAATTCTCGTGATTTGTGTCGCCTCGAAGCAATTTGACTCCAAAATTGTGATCAGACAATATCGCGAAACCGAAGGTCGAGCGATTTTGATTGATGACAGTTTTTCTTCTCAAATCACTAGGCAACAAGGTTTGGTTAAAACCAGTTAAAACTAAAACTTTTTTTGACCAAATAAAAAACTCTTGTGCAATTACAGTTACATGCTACTAGTTTTTTTGAACGTGGAAAATAAATAAATTGGAAAAAAAGATAATATTTTTCGGATTCCAAAAAGTAGGCATTCTTTTAATTTAGGTTTTGCTTAATTTAGCTTGGCTTTGGAATATTGTCTTACTGTCAAGTTTGTCAAAATAAGTCAACTTAATTGACAGTAAAAGTACGAAGCATTGAATAAATAGCCGCTACTCTAACAAGAAGGAGCCATTTAGCTAATAATATGGATCGCTTTGGTTTTCTAAATATATAGCGATTTCAATTTATCCAAAAGAAATGGTTTCTTATACTCCCATTTATAAGGAAAGATCATGACAGCCAATGATAATGTAAACTCGACACAATGAATGAGTCATCCCTGGTTTTCTAAAATGTCGTTTCCGTCGCATTCTAGATTATAGCAATAGGATTCCAAATCTTTATGTTCTAAGGTACGAACATTATTATGTATGATAATGTAAACATTACTTGATTAAGGTTTAGATCCCGCCCATTATAGAAATTAATAGTGTTCCCTACTATCTCCAAAACCAGCGGCTGCCAACATTAAAAAAATATGTTAAAGACAATGGTTGAATTTAGATACTGGTCGTTTTAGTATTTAAGATTTTTTATGCTACTTGCTGATTTTATTACTCAAACATAATCAATTTTTTCCTATTCTGCAAAGCATAATGTCCAAAAGTTTTAAATTAAAAAACCACCAGTATCTAAGTTCAACCTTTGCCTTTAATATAGTTTTTAAATTTTGGCAATAGAGCCCTTGGTTCTAAACATTGTAGGGAATAAAAAGTACAATTGAGAATGTTGTTTCCCTCTATGGACCAAATTGTCCCCTTAAGTTCAAGAATTTTTGAATTCTCACAAAATTTTAATCTTTGAAAGAAGGTTTGCTTGCTTTCAACCCCCTCTCCTAATACAATACCGAGAAATCAGCTGGTATCAGAGATAACGCTGATAATAAATTAAGAAAAATAAAATTAAGTTAATTTTGATCCAATCTTGACGAGATTGGTCTCAAATAGAAGTGCTTGAAGAGCTTAACACGAGCATATAAACTTTATCTCCATTTTGATCTTAGGGGCGGCGGTAGAGGAAACACAAGAGAAAATAAGATTAGAAGGAACAACTAGCTAATTAAAACGATACAAAATTTCCAGAATGCTGTAATACTGTACCAGTATTTTGGTCCAGCAGCCAGATAAAATTCTGCATCGTTACAGTACTACACTACATAAGTTATATCACAAACGAATAAAAACGTATGAACAAAATCAGAAAAAAAATAACGATTTCATCAAAAATGATAAAAACTAACCTTAAAGAAGACTGCCAAAGTGATAACTCCAAATACCATTTCAAAAATCCAAAAGACGCAAAAGTCAATTATAAAATTAATATACACGAAGTTGAAGGTTGATTCAAAAATGGTGGATTTGTACTTGAGGAGTTACTGGGACTATTAGCGAAACACTGTAAAAATAATATTTTCTCATGAAATTTTGACTTGAGACTTGAACTAACTTCTAAAGAGATAAAAATAACACAAAAATGAAACGGAAGCTCTAGCTCTTACGATTGCCGAGTTATAGGGAAATCGATTGGAATCAGAGATAACGCTGATAATAAATTAAGGAAATTAAAATTAGGTAATTTTGATCCAATCTTGACCGAGATTGGTCTCAAATGAAAGTGGTTAAGACGATTATATAAAATTTATCTCCATTTTGATCTAAGAGATGGCGCTACGAGAAATTAAAGATAAATTAAGATTAGAAGGAACAAGTAAATGATTAAAACGATATGACATTTCTAAGATGCTGTAATATTGTACCAGTATTTTGGTTCAACATCCAGATAAAACTCTGCAGCGTTACAGTACTACATTAATTTAGTTATATCACAAAAATGAATAATAACGTATGAACAAAATCAGAAAAAACACAATAACAATTTCATCAAAAATTATAAAACTAACCTTAAAGAAAACTGCCAAAGCGATAACTCGAAATAATCAAAAAATCAAAAAAAAAGAAAAATTCAATTACATATTAATACGCAAGAATTACATATTAATACCATACCGAGGTATATTTGAAACAGAATATCCTACAGGGTGATTCAAAAATGGTGGATTTGTACTTGAGGGGTTATTGAAACTATTAGTGAAGCACAGAAAAAATGATGGAATTTTGGCATGAGAAAAAAAACCTGGTTGTTGTAGGCGTGTTATTATGCTTATGCTTATGTAATTAATTTTTGGAGCGATCGGGCTTAAGACGTCAGAGAAAAAAACGTGCCCACGCCTTAACGAAGAAAAAGACTTTGCGCTTTTAATTGTTTTTATAATAACAAGTCTTTAGAGAATAGAAATATATTTTAGTCGAAACAATTTTTGGCTTAAAACTTGAAACGTGCGTGGGTGTATGGTTTGTAGTGCGTAAAAAGAATAATTAAATTAAGTCGGTAGATTAAAGTTAGGTAACTTTCTTTGACAAGTTATACACACCCGAGAGACGTTTAAGAGTTGCAAAAATTTTCGAATTAAATATTTTTGATGAAACGTAAAATTTAAATGAGAAAGAGATGTATTTAAAAGATATAATTAAATTTTGTATCAAACGCTTATTTAAGATAGAATAAATTTGGGAAAATTGTTTTTAAATTTGCTGATGCCGAAAAGCGAGCTAAAATAAATATCTTAAAGTGTCGAATCGACATTTTGTACCCTTTAAAATGGAGGAGACATTTGTTGAACTTTCTACACACTAACTACCACTATTACTTTCCACACAAAAGCCTCCTGTTTTCACATCTATTTCCTTTAACACAATGTTCTAGAGTCGAAATGCAAATCTAATTTGTATATTATTTACGTATAAAATTGGAAAATTCAAGTGGTGGAAAATTGGTGGGTGCGCCTAATAATTTAACTTTAAATCAAAAACAGGTAAAGTCACTTTTCCATAAAATTCGTTTAATGTCTCAAAGTAAAAAATGTTCCGGCTTATCTGGTGACGTTTTCAGGAAATACGGAAGGCTAAATTTATCTTTAGCTTTTACTAACCGTTGGGTTGTACAAAATTATTGACTTTTTTGAAACGAAAGATTATCTCGTCTTAAGAGGGTCGATCGGATCGACGTTAAATTATCGCCAATTATTAATTAATTTTTCTATTTAATTTTGTGGGATTTACGAAATGGTGGAGAGATAAAGGATCTTCGGCGTATTAGATTAGGTATATGGCTAATCCACAATATTCTGCAAGAAGCTTTGGTAAGTGTAATCTTATTAGTAAGAGATTGCGGAAACTACAGCGAACACCTTATGTATGGCATAAATTTCCATTAATTTAAACTTTAGCAGTTGAATTAATACAAATGATTAGAATTTATTAGACCTCATTTTGTTTCACACTGACGAGCTTCTATTTTGATATTAAATCCACCCTCAAGTTATCTATCATATTCTATGTTCCTTTTAGGTAAACATTCAAAATTACAGCAGAACAAATAGTACGGTGTGTTTAACTTTAATATCTTTCTTGTTTATTGTTTGCTTTATTTTATTCTTTTTTCTCTATTTGAAAACAATAACACTTTGCACAAAAAATATACGAAAATTTTTCTTTAAATAAATATTTTTTCAAACAATTTCCCTACCCTTTGAAACGCTTTTACAAAAATATTTACCTACCGCCGCACGTAAACTACGTTTTTCGTAATTAACATTATTACAACAATGATATCACTCGGTAAATTATAATTATAATTAACTTTGTATGGTATAGCGGTAAAATGATCAAATGTCTCTAAAGTGAAAGCTCTAAAAGCACATCTGATGTATTAACATAACCTAATATTACCGTAAAATTACGTTAACATTTTTTCTAATTGTATTTATTTAATAAAACACAAATTACCTTATATTGATAATACACTTCACCTGTTGGTTTGTTATAATCAGGTACGTACATCCCCAATCAATGCGGGTCACAAACAAGCCCTAATTAGTTGAGAGACAACAAGCAAATGCGGTCAAATAGCAGCCCTTTGTTAACTAAATCAAACCCTCAATTAAATTACGTTTTTTCCCTCTTTAATTCTAATTGTTGCTACAATCAAATCTTTACTATCTCTAAGTAAAATTTTACGTTTTTACTTAAAGATGCCTCAAGATAGCAAACCTTTTAGTACCGAATTGACCCATTAATCAAATTGATTTTTTCGTAACCAACAAACTATTGAAGCGATCATCATTAATTAGAAGAACGAATTAAAAAATCCATGTTTAATTTAATGTCGACATTAGTTAATGAAGAACTTTATAGTACTTAATTAAAATATTCGCCTTTAGATCCTATGCCATTAGACAAAAATGGGATTCAGATACATTTTTATTCCCTAAGATCTTTAAAATTAAGGGCTCTATTGCAAAAATTCAAAAAATATGTTAAAGGTAAAGGTTGAGCTAAAGGTGGTTTTTATATTTCAATTTTGGGGCATTATGCTTCGAAACGAGGCTTAGAAAATAGGTAAAAATTGATAATGTTTAAAGTAATAAAATCAGCAAGTAATACAAAAAAACTAAAAATTTCAAAACCACCAGTCTCTAAGTCTACTCTTTCTCTTTCATTAATTTGACACCTTATTTGTAAGAAAATATTGAGTATTTTGAAATTAGTGTACTAATGTTGCTGTAGATGGCTGACTTTTCAATACAAAAAGCGACTTGGCTAAAAGGAGACGCCAAGCTATGTATATGTACGTAATATGAGTAATATGAGCTGCCATGATAAAAGTCATAGCGTGGATTTTTACCACTTTGAGTTGTGAGAGAAAAGTAAATATGATGTAGGCGTTCACTTTTCTAATAAAATTTATCGGTATTGTCATGGTAGCAACGTGTGCTTGTTTTTCATCACTTTCTATCAAAAAAGTGAATTTATTTTCTAATAAATACAAGTTTTAAGTTCTGATCACTTTCTTGAAAGATTTGTGAAGGCCTAAAGCTGATTATTGTAGTAAAAAATTCTCACAGTATTTGAAAAGACTGTGATGGTGGCGATAGTAGGATAGTAGTATCATTAAATAGCTAAGTTTACGATATTTCAAAATATTTAAAAATATACAGGGTATTAATATTTTTGTAATTTCCGGTTTGACCAGAAGCGTTTACGATATTTCAAAATATGTAAAAATATACAGGGTATTGATATTTTTGTAATTTCCGGTTTGACCAGAAGCGTTTTGGTTACCGAAAATAATGTGAAATAGTAGATACATATTCGCGAGATAAATGTATGTAAATTTACCAAATTTTCATATTTATTAAAAAAGAAAAGATAGTTTTTGAAATTTAGACATTAAAAAAATCGTAGCTCCGTTCCTGAAAATTTCTAAGAAATAAAACGAGTGCCATTCGATAGACAACAGCGATGTCTATAACATATGCAAAATAAGAAAAAAAAACGGAACTACTTTTGACAAAATCCATTCCAAGAGTTTGACCTACTTTTGTCCCTAGAAGAAATTAGCGATAGGCGGCTGACCTTCAAAAAATGATAACTCCGATCCTAATTCATAAAAGTCATTAAAAGAAGCGGCATTCGATAGAGAAAAAGGTTATCTATTACATGTCCAAAAATGAAAAAAATGCCCGCAACAAATTTTGAGAAAATCCATTTCAAAATTTTGACCTACTTTGGTCCTTTAAAAGTAGGCAATTTTGAAACAATTTTAAAAATCAATTAGGTTAGAACGAAAGCCCTATATTTAGGCTCTACAATACCATTTTGAAATTTTTATAATAGTAATTACCGGTCAAGTTGTAAGGAAAAAACCATAATCGTTGAATTGGTCGCCGTTTTGAATTTAAAATTTAAAAAACTCTCGAGATGAAGAGTAGACTAAGCTCGGGTACCTCGGGATCGCTAGTTCCCGTACTCACAAAATACGAGTCCCTGAGGTAAATAAGACTGGTTCGGACTTTTACTTCGACTGGGCACAAGCAAATCGGAGCTTCTGTAGATCGGTCAGGTGGCCTTTACAGTTTTGGTCTGCACAAGCGTGAGCGTTTGCAGGGGGCTTTAGAAAATTAGAGCATTAATGTTTGTATTGTAGACGGTGTTTAAACTGCAAACTTTAAAATTGTTAAATAAGGACTGATCTACTGCTCAGATTTTGTCGAAGACTAATTAGACCTTGCACGAGAGCGTATTTTACAACACGTTTCGCGCCGCTAATATCTCTGCAATCTTTCAAGCTTCTGAAAACATCATTATTTTGTATTTTTCATAATGAGATATTTACGCTGACACTTAGAAATTAAAAAATGAAAAGGTTAATAATTGAGAATTTTTGTCAAGTATTTACTATTTAGATATAAGTTGGCTTAAATTTGAGACATTTTGGGTATAAGTTATCTACTATTTAAAATCGTAGAGAAAAGTGTGTCAAACTACTTTTGAAAAGCCTAATTAATGCTATTCTAATAATACCTTATGGACAAAAGTAAAATGTATTTTGCAGTAATGAGCTCCGGTGACATTACAAGATTTTTACATTAGTATTAGCAGCTCAGGTTACACGATTATACACATCGATAAAGTATAAAGTTAATTTATATTCTAAAACGTACCCGTCAATTAAAAATAAAAATATAAATTAATAGTGGAGATTTAATCTGAAACAAGGTCAAGTGCAAATGCATAATATGTTTGCCAATATTAATCAAAGTTATTTTTTTCTAAAAATAAAAATTAAAAGGGTCAGTTTTAAATTACTATTATTAGAAAAACAATTTTTTTGATTTAATTCGCGACTTTGAATATAATTAAATGACGTTTTGAAACGAAATTATCTTAGTGTTGTGTAGCATTTTAAATATCTCTAAAATGTAAGCTCATTAGTATGGCTTGTGTGCGTGTCACAGTTCCCTGCGTGCTACTTTATAGACATATTCTGCAACTCAAAAATCAACCTAAAAAAACCAACACGGAATATTCTATTTAATGCTCTTATTTTAAAATCAAAACACATCAGTGGGAAATATCGGCCTACAGTTTGAGGGGTTGATAGTGGATATTTAACGTATAGGTGAAAGGTTTGTTTTATTGTGAAAAAGCTCTGAGGTGACCATAGCAGGACTTTTTCGTGCGTATTAAAGCTATTTTTAAGCATATTAAGCATTTAAAATAAAAAAATTGTCACATTTCCGGTTAAACTAGAAGTAAACTATAAGACGTTGGATATCATCAGATAGCTAATTTTACGATATTTTAAGATATGAATGATTTTTGTAAGTGGTAGTATGATGGCTTTTAAGAATCCGTTAAGAAAATTTCAAAATTCAAAATGGTTTCCGAGAAAACACACAAAAACTGGAAGTTGGCAATTTCGTTTATCGACTGGAGTTTCACAATGGTTTACTTTAGAAAAAAAAATTCGCGGTAAATTTTTTTAGGAGGTTAAAAAACCTATCAAACGATACCAAACTCGACTTCTTATCACATCGACGCTAGACGTCGCGACGTTCGATTGTTCATTTTCTCATGGCGGACCTATCATTTTTTTTCAACAATTACTCAGTGAGCTTGTCCAAATTCGGATACCAAACAAAAACTTCCTATCTGGTACTTCTCTTGATTTACACAACTTGTCAGGTTACGTTATGTTAATATGTTATTTTTTACGATGAAAAGTAAAAACTAAAATTTATTAGTTATTGAAGTTTTCGAAACGTAAGTTGATAAGGAAATAAAAATAAATCAAATTAAATTATTTTTATTAAATCTTAGTACTTAATATAATTTTATTTCCTGATCAACTTACTTTCTAAGTTTTACTCGTTATTTTCCATCGTAAAAAATAACATAAAGTAACATATTTACATAACGTAACATGACGTAACCTGAAAAGTTGTGTAAATCAAGAAAAGTACAAAATAGAGAGTTCTCGTTTGGTATCCGAATTTACCCAAGTGTACTGAGTAATTTTTTCAAAAAGAAATGATAGGTGCCCCATAAGAAAATGAAAAATTGAACGTCGCGACGCCTAGCGTCGATGTGATAAAAAGTCGAGTTTGGTATCGTTTGATAACTTTTTATAGATAATTTTTTTTCTAAAGTAAGTTATTTTGAAACTACAGTCGATAAACGAAATTGCAAATTTTCAGTTTTTCTTCGTTATCTCAGAAACCATTTAGAGTTTATCAATATACCACCAGATTTGCTGTATAAAAATCATTAAAATATTTGCAGTACTTTTGGAGATAAAGCGATTTTTCTAAATTTTAATCCCAACTTTGAGAACCTGTAACTTGGAAGGGATGAATTTTTTCACATAATTTCATGAGGAGGAAATGTCCTATTTTGGTTCCAGGAAACCACTGTAGGCGTTTGTCGGTGTTATTCCGGGACACCTTGTATAACAGTTAATTGTACGAGCTTTCGAAATATTAAAAATATGCGAAGTGTATTTGTGATATTTTTGTTATTTCCTGTTTAACCAGAAGTGTTTTGTTAACCGAAAATAGTGTGAAATAATTGATATCCATGGGATTGATAGATCCCATAGACATTTATCAATTTCAAGACTTTATTTTTATTACAAATAAATGACCGAATTCTGAAATTTTGATTTATTTATTTATTAAAAAATGGCGAGAGGCGGCGACTGACATTCAAAAAATGATAACTCCGGTCCTGCTTCATAGAAGTTATTAAAATAAGCGGCGTTCGATAGAGAAGGGAAATATCTACAACATATCCAAAAATGAAGAAAATGACCGAAACAGGTTTTGAGAAAATCCATTTAAAAATCTTGACCTACGTTTGTACTTTAAACATAGGCAATTTTAAAACAATTTAATAAATCGATGAGGTTAGGACGAAAGCCTTATGTTTTGTCTGTACAATGCCGTTTTGAAATGTTTATATTAAAAATTACCGGCCAAGTTATAAGGAAAAAAACACAAAATGGGACTATGGTTGTATGGGCCGCCATTTTGAATTTTTAAAATTTACTTCTTGAACTACATTAATCAAGAGCTTTATAGTAGCGGCTGTACCTAACTCGAAATTTAAAAGACCCTTTACTTAGGGATGGTGTAAACTATAATAATTAATGGTGGTGGACAGATTGAAAACTGCTCAGAATCCAGAAAGATGGGACTCTAACAAGGAGGAGCTTATAATGAATCAAAACTTAATTAGAATAAAAATTTTTATTATTTCATTATGTGACCTTTTTTTAATAAAACGTAAAATTTAAAAAGAGAACAGGTGAATTTCCACGCCAGAAAACAACTTGTTTTTTATTTTGCAATAAATAATTCTAAAAAAACATTTTTATTTTTTTTATATAAATAGTTGATTCGTTCTTTTTCCTCATTCCGAACTAAATTATTTGACAGTGGTGTTATTTTAAAAGTTCATAAACCGAAAGCACCTACTATTATAAATCGTCGTTGTGGATAATGTAAAAGGTATAGGCGCAACATTTAAATTAAATATTTAAAATTGCTAAATTTAGTTTCTTTCGAAAATTTTTCAACTCAACTTCTTTCATTTTAATTTAATGTGGAATAACTGCGACCCTCTCACAACTCACTACCAAACAATTTCCTCTTTATTTTGTTCATATACCGCATAAAAGTTGCTAAGAGCCTTTCACCACTTCCTGATTACTATGGTTAAATTAAAATTTAGCATTAAAAATGATTAATAACCAAACAAAAAGAAAACTCGACAATTAAACAATTTTGAAGTTTTAATTAAAACCTGTAGATTTACAAAAATAAATTATAGTTAGTTTTGGCGATTTAATTTTAATTTCAAAAAGTTGAGCTTTTTTTCCAAGTTTTTAATTAGATTCGTCTGTGTTGAAAACCAAACCAATTCAAATTTTTCTTTTTCTTTACAAATTAAGTTAGTTTTTGCAAAAGATAAAAAGAAAAATTTATTAAGAACTTTTCGAACTGTTAAGGGTTCAAAATCTGTCCATTTCAATTTATATATCATATACAAAAAAAAATGTTTTTTTTTAAGATAAAACTTTTTTTCTTCTCGTTAACTTTAACGTTTTTGAAGTTTTCTCAGATATATTTTATTGACCCAAAAAAGGATATTTCAAAAGAGAAAAGAAAATGGCAAATTTTTATCTAAAATAATTTTATCGACTGATACAAACGTTACAAATTCTTTATTTGTTTAGTTTTCCACCTAAAAGTTCGTTCGAGCGCACTTGTGTGTTTTGAAAAGAAAACTTTGTTTCCATACCCAAAATACGATATTCTTAGACTTCCTTTTTTCATATTTTTACGTAAATAGTTAACTCGAGATTGTTATTAATTCGTTGCATTGTTAAAAATTATAAACAAAGGTTAATCTTTAACTTTACCTTGAGTAGGTGTTACTGTCAGTAATTATCATTTAACTAACACGAACATTACACTTTTCATGCTCGAATTAAATTATAAACATAGATTATCATCTTGGTTAGTTGGAAGTTTCCTATTTAACGCTAACAAAGAAAAAGGACCCAAAGCAAGTCTAATAAGAAGCAAATGAATTGATTATAACGTAAATAGAGCACCACCTGTCTCGTTTTACAAAATTTAGAAAAATTAAATTAAAATACGAGTACATATATGCAAAGGATTAAGGAGTGAAATGGAACTGAAAGTTTTCTAATTGATAAAGTACTTTAAAGGACGAGTTTCATAACGGCCCTTGTTAACGTACGAGTCCGAATTTCCAAGATCCCAATGTTAGTACCACTTAAAGAAATTAATTTAAAAACAACGGATGTGGCCATACGAAGAACTTTTTCCTGTCTGTCAAATATTATAATTTTATATTTTTTTTTATTAAAATTCAATTTGATATCTTATAAATGAAATACATTAAAGAAAATTTTAAACTATAAACTTTTAAAGAAGTACACAAAAAAATACAACAGGAAAAAGTTCCTCGTATGGCCACATCCGTTGTTGTTTTGAATTGGTTTGTTGAGTTTTTGGATCTCATAGACATCTTGTATATTTCGCCTTGTGAGTGCAAAACTGCATTATCTCAAAAAATCTGGAAATCTTGGATTGGAAAAAGTTAAAATTATGACTATTCTATTTTAAGGCGATCCGTGAATGTTACCATTAACCCTATACTAGACGTACAAATTTTCAGCACTCATAACACGGAAACTAGAAGAGCAATAAATTATTTTTAGATTAATTTAAAAGCACTAAATTATGACACCCTCTCTTAAGGCAATCTGTGAATGTGACCATTACCCCTAAACTGAACATACTAACTTTCAGCCCTCGTAACTCTGAAACTAGGAGAGTGCTTAATTATTTCTAATGAAAATTTTAAAAGTGCTAATTTAGTACTAAATTATGACTTATAAACTATCTTCAGGCGATCCGTGGGTCAGTTATACCCTGTACTAGACCTACAAATTTTCAACCCTCATAACTTGGAAACTAGGGGAGCACTAAATTTTGTCTTCAGATAAATTTGAAAGCACTAAATTAGTACTAATTATGGCACAGATTTGAAGATAATCGATGAAGGTTGTTATTATAAGTTCAAGCTTAATGGCACACCCCCATTTTAATAAGGCCCGTGTGCAAAATCTAGAGAAGCACTAAATTTCTTCTTTAGAGCATTAAATTGCACTAAATTAGCACTAAATTGTGACACCTGTTTCAAAGTCATCGTGATGGTGGTTATTACGCATGAACTTGTAATAATCGCATTTGCAGCCCTTGTAACTTTGAAAGTAAGTGAGCACTAAAATTTTTCTTTAGAGCATTAAATTGCACTAAAATAGCACTTAATTATGACACCTGTTTCAAAGTCATCGTGAAGGTGGTTATTACACGTGAACTTGTAATAATCGCATTTGCAACCCTTGTAACTTTGAAAGTAAGCGAGCACTAAATTATTTCTTTGGAGCATAAAATTACACTAAAACAGCACTAAATTATGACACCTGTTTCAAAGTCAAAGTTATGGTAGTTATTACGCGTACACTTGTAATAAACACATTTGCAGCCCTTGTAACTTTGAATGTAAGCGAGCACTAAAATTTTTCTTTGGAGCATTAAATTGCACTAAAATAGCACTTAATTATGACACCTGTTTCAAAGTCATCGTGAAGGTGGTTATTACGCATGAACTTCTAATAACCTCATTTGCAGCCCTTGTAACTTTGAAAGTAAACGATCACTAAATTATTTCTTTGGAGCATAAAATTACACTAAAACAGCACTAAATTATGACACCTGTTTCAAAGTCAAAGTTATGGTGGTTATTACGCGTACACTTGTAATAACCACATTTGCAGCCCTTGTAACTTTGAAAGTAAGCGAGCACTAAAATTTTTCTTTGGAGCATTTAATTGCACTAAAATAGCACTTAATTATGACACCTGTTTCAAAGTCATCGTGAAGGTGGTTATTACACGTGAACTTGTAATAATCGCATTTGCAACCCTTGTAACTTTGAAAGTAAGCAAGCACTAAATTATTTCTTTGGAGCATAAAATTACACTAAAACAGCACTAAATAATGTGGTTATTAAAACTTTACGGACCCCCATTTAAAACACTATACCGGGTGACACAGGGGTTTGGAACACTCTTATAACTCCATTATTTATCAATATATCTAAATGAAATTTGCTGTGGATTATATCCACATAAATTGCAATTGTTTTAACTACTTCTGAAAATTCTGTCACTTCCGATTACGCCGGATATAAAGTGAACTTTTGAATTCTAAATGGAACACTATATATATTTTTACTTTTTTGAAACCTACATTGAATTTTGAATATAGTAGCATCAAAAAAATTAATTTTATAAGCAAAACAAAATTTTTTTTTCAAAAAATAATCAGTTGTCTAGAGTGCTGTGATGTGGTAAAAAATTATCGGTGAGAGCTAATTGTACTATGGAAATTATGTTTGCACCACAGAAGTTAAAAGTTGGTGTTGTGAAGCTTTCAGAAAGTAATTTAGTCACACTTCCCTCAATAACTTCATTTTTTCGAATGGCATCAAACCGGAACAACTCTATCGTTGTATTTAGAAAAAAATACTTTATCTGTGGTGCTATTGTTCCGATATGTTGCCATTTGAAAAAATGAAGTTATTGAAGGAAATATGACCAAATTACCTTCTGAAAGCTCCACAACACCATCCTTCAGCTTTTGTGGTGTAAACATAATTTCCATAGTACCAGTACTTCTCAACAATGATTTTATACCACATCACAGCACTCTAGAAACCTGCGTATTTAAAAAAAAAAATTTGTTTTGCATATAAAATTAATTTTTTTGATGCTATTGTATTCAAAATTTATTGTAGGTTTCAAAAAAGTAAAAATATATATGGTGTTCCATTTAAAAATCAAAAGTTCATTTCATTTCAGGTGTAATCGGAAGTGACAGAATTTTCACAAGTAGTTAAAACGATTGCAATTTATGTAAATATAATCCACACCAAATTTCATTTCGATATGTTGATAAATAATGGAGTTATAAGAGTGTTCCAAACCCCTGTGTCATCCGGTATAGCTGAGCTTCTCGATCATTGCTTTTTTGAACTTTTATTTTGAATATAAGCGTGAATATAAGTGGTTTCATTTCTATTTCACACATTTCAAACATTTTGTGTTAAAAAAAAACTTCATAGGATTCGTTAGACTACATATGGCGTTCAGGGTATTATAAGAATTAACTAAATTTATCGTATATTCGTAAATGCTTAACAAAGATTTCCAGTCAAATCGCACTGACCATCTAACTACCGATGAATTAATATTGGCTGGGACACGGTGTATAATAAAGAAGGTGGTGCAACAAGCCGTCGCTATATGGTTAACAAATTTCATCAGACTGTGCGAGTGAGACGCACTACGATACCCACTTGATGCATACAGCTATCACTGTCATACATGAGCGAAATTACCGCGCTTCAAACTTGTAAATTGTTTTTATTTAAAATAAATAGACTCACCTAGAGGCGAAACATTTACTAACCATTGTCTAAAATTAATACTAAATAAAAGGTAAATCGCTTATTATAAAACTTAAAAGGCTTGATCTCCATAAGATTCAATGCTAATATACCAAGCAATACGAGTAGCGTAGTCTATCTCACTCTCGCCCTCGCAGTTGCACTTTGCGGACAAACTGTAACTATTTCGCGCTGCTTACTAGCACATCTCGTTGGACCACCTTTCTATATCTTACACCGTGAGCTAAGATAACAGTATCTACAGTTAGTTGTCTTTAGTAGGGATATTTTAAGCTCTCCTGGTCAGTGTCTTTGGTTAATTTTGAGTTAATTTACTTTCAACGTAAAGTTGACAAGGTTACAATTCACGAGAGCTTGAAAGACTTATACGTGTTAAGTATAAGATTTCAGGTAAAAAATTTAATCAAAAATTGGCCGCTAACTACACGAAGATGATAGTCATCTAATAAGAAACCACGGTGGTCCTAAAAAATGGCTCAAATGGTTCAAATGGCACCACAGCATCTTCTTCTCATAACATTTCTACTAACGTCGCGACTGTGAAGACTCTAATTATTTTTACATCGCCCTCACCTAAAATTCAGATCCGTCCCTGCCTCGAAAAAATCTCGGAAAACAACGAAAGATACGACTTTCGAATGTTTTAGAAATTGTGCCAACTTAATTAAATTATTAGTGCATTTTTTGCTGTTTAATTTGATGCAGCAATCAGCATATGATGCGCTATTCTATGAAATGTAATAAAACAATAGCTTCTGCAATAATTATATGACATGAACAGGTTAGTAATAGATTAGAGACTCGATTCTGTTATCATTTTGTAATGTCATGGCACACTTTGTTATGTTGCACAGCGTCGTAATTACAATAATGGCATACACGCTACACGAAATAATGTATTTAAAAAAAATCACAGATTAAAAAATATCTATAATAAGGCAAATTATAGGATAAGTACTCAAAATTACACGATTTTGAGATTTAAGTGCTACCCAAGTGCTTACCTCCAAAAGTAAAAATGATAAAGATCTAATAAAATTAAATAATTTATCGGTATTGTCATGGTAGCAACGTGTGCTTATTTTTATCACTTTCCATCAAAAAATTGAATTCCTTTTCTAATAAAGGCCAGTCTTAAAGAATCGAAACGGATAGGGCGACCTAATGAAAATAGGTACGCGGAGACCAAGACGTATTATTGTACAAGGCAAAATAAGCCTCGAGGTTCTCTTAAAACAAATATTTTCATAGGTCATAGGTATCATCAGGTATTGAGATAGTGTAAATAGAAACGTATCCAGATAGCTTATAAATATTTACCATTTACCATTTGCGAGCAGTTGTTTTGTCTAGCTAGTTGATTTAGCCAGCTAGTTAAGGCTGTGTAGTACACCGGCCATGTTTTGAAATGAACGTAAAAAGGCACAATTTTATTCCACTTAATTTTAAAAAGTGAAGCACCTATTTGTGAAATTCAAAAAGTATTCTGAAGATAAAGATTCAACTTAGAACATCAAGCCATTTGCAAGCTAAAACTTTATCAATTACTTATCGAAAAAGGGCTCTTAAAATAGCTGAAAAATATATATTTTCCTAATAAAATTTGTAGAAGAGTAACAACTGCCATGATTATAAACGACAAATAAAGTTATTCTCGAGAATAAAATTTATATTTTTTAGATATGGCAACGTAGCAATGTTACAATGTCAAAGTTGGACGTTTGAATATAAACAACCCAAAAAGAACTTAACCTCAAATTTTAATATTTATATTCAAACTCCAAACTTTGACAATGTAACGTTGCTACGCTGCCATGTCTAAAAAATATAAATTTTATTCTCGAGAATAAGTTTATTTGTCGTTTATAATCACGGGCCTAAGTGCTGCAAAAAAATTTAAATTCTTTCTCTTTTATTTGATATCTAATTTGTATTAATGACAACAATTAATTAATCGTGGCTTAGCTTAATTGGGCTTAATTTTCATCATTTGTACAACTGAAACTTCTTTTTTTAAAATAAAGCTAAAAATAATAGATACGTTGCATAAGCAATTACAAAGTTATTGAGTAGATTTATACGAAAATTTGTATTCAAAATTTTAAATACATATACTATAACGAGCGAATAAATAAACATATAAAACTACCATTAAGCAGTAATAAATACGCGAATCAACATAATTCATATTATTTGAACTAAAAGCTCTATCATCAAGAAGTTGGCAATAGTTTTGAAAAATTCGAAAAAAAGAACACGTTTACGTGAACATGAGATGATAAATCATTCGTAACATTACCGATAACCTCAAGGGCCATTTAAAATTATTCGACCATAAAACTTAACATGTGAGCACTTTTAATTCCTTCTTTTCCATTTAACTTTTCTTATTTACATTTAAATTATGCAATATTTAAATATACCCAACAACAATTTAGATAAGGAATACGCTTGAGATGTTTTACGCTCGAATGAAAATTTTTCAAAGATATGAAGAAGCCAAACGAGCTAATTCCGGTCCTGCGTTCGTTAAGCTTTAATTTTATGTAATTGAAAAAATTGGGCAATACTTATAAAGAAGCCGCTCGTTCTAATAATTAGTTTTGATCTTGCGTAATTGTTTATTGCGTGTGTGTTCTTTAATTAAAGCTATAAATTTTTGCTTTAAACTCCAAATTGGAATTATTTCGGCAAAATTGTATCGCGCGCTCGATCTCAAGTTTGCTTTATATCTAGCATTATATTCGTTCAACTAAATAAATGGAAATTTATTTTTTGCTACTTTTGCAGAAATATCAATCTCTTCAGCGCCGAGCAAGAGCAAAAAGGTTAGATCAGTAAGCGAACACGAAGCGTCGGCAGTATTAGTAGTCGTCGCGACGCTTCAGTACACCTATGGTAACGCTCCAAAACGTTCACGTCAACTCCGTGCACGTAACTTTAATAATTTGAAATTTACAAAAATTGGTGAACATGTGAATAGAATAACCTTAAGTTGTCATAATTTAAAAAAAAATCCGAATTACGTACGCATCTCCCTCCCCCAAACTATAAACTCGAACAAACTTTTAAAAAAGTGAGTTTTAATTTAAAAATTTTAGAATTTAGAACAAAACTACCCTTAAAGAGTTATTTGTTTGTTGTCAAGCAAAAGTCAATCGTTCTCTGTACTTATTATTTATCGATTGTCTAAAAATACAACAAAACTATTTATGAATCAGTTTTCTACCTCAAGTTTCAATTATTCATATCTGCGGCATTATTATGTGACTTCAAAAAAAAAAGAAACTTCTAGACTCGCCCAAAATAATTTCGAACCCCTAAATAGAACTAGAAAGTCAGATTCTTTTAAAGAAAGTTGAAAAATTCAGATATGAAATTGTTCGAAACTTGCAGAGAACAATATTTAAATTATTTAATTTGAGGAGGGGGGTTAAAATGTAATTCGACGAAGAGGGACTTTTCTGAAGATTACATAAGATGAAAATGTAAATTTTTAAGTTGTAATCCTATTAAATTCAATTTGCATAACTTACATAATATTGTATTAAAATAATTTACAACTTGGTCTAAATTATATCATCGATTTTGGGAAATTCGAGTTTCCCCATACGTAATTATTTCTCATTGCTGTCTATTTCGAGTACAATAGCTTTTCAGTTACTAATTACCTAAATAAATAAACTAAATTGCTGGCGCTATTAATTGTGCATCATAATGTTATAAATTAATAGGTTAAGTAGGTATGTATAGTTTGAAAATACATATAGGAACTTGACTTTTATAAGTCAACACTTGCTCATCATCAGCTTATGCCAATACACAATAACCAACCGATGGTGATGGTGTATGATTTACGATAGCGTTGGTTATTGTGTACAGGCATAAGCTGATGAGCAACTCTTGACTTATAGAAGTCGATTTCTTATATGTTTTTGCAAACTATACATTGCACATCTACTAATCTGTAATTCAAACACGCGCACGCTCCATGGGAAAATTTGAGAAAAAAACAATGACAACCTTAACTTAAGGAGTTTGATAAGTCGAAAGCGATAACAGGTCACTCTTTATAAAAGTGAATCTGTGCTAATGATACGCCGTTAGAAAAGCATTGTGCTAGCCACATTATCTTCATCATAATCACAAATTAACGGTTAGGCGCGCGCCATAAAAAAGAGATTTTCTCAGACAAAAGATTGAAAACCTTATTTTTAATGTTTTACTTTGCATTTTCCACTGTTGAAATATTTAAAATTGCATAATCTTGCAGAGTGTGAACCAATAATTAATGTCAGAGAATAATAAAAAATAAAGTTGTATCGAGAAAGCTTAAGAATGTTTATATTAATTATTACCATGGAATAATGGGTAGGACGACACGTGAAGTGATTTAATGAAAATGTTTTCGTGACAATGCAGAAAAGCTTATGCAGGGGGTAAACATTTACTGACGTGCAGGTTTGCAATTGCATGCAACGAATAAAAAGAAAATAGCAAGTTGTAATAAATGTAAATCGTATTGGATATTTTAAATTTTAATTCTAAATGGAAATTTATTAAATAAATTTCTAATGAAAAAAAGATGAAGCTCGCAAAAAATTATAAAATTGATCATGAATAAAAGACAGCAAATTCTGATTTATTTTTATCAACTTTTGTAATTTTTTTGCTTCAATCAATAATAGTATTTTATAAATATTCAACACTATATTGTCTTTGATTAAAATTTGGCATTTAATTACGATTTCAGTCAGTTTTCACACTAAAAAACAAAACTAGAGAAATTTGAATTACGTGGAAATCGCACATGACAACAAAAGCGCACTGGGTGTGAAAATTGGCGCCACCGAAACATCACGTTTAAATCTACTGATTAAGATTAATAAATTACATCTTTGGAAATAAAAGATTTTCCTTTCATCAGTAGCATACACAGAGTGTCACAGGGGGTGTATTTAAAGTGTATAATGCCCCCTCTGAATCGGAGAGAAAACCGAAGATAAAACAATAGTCGTAGAGGACTAAAGGCGCAGCCACGCGTGCAGGATACTACACGGGCTTGGTTTGTGCAAGCCGCTTGAACGATGGCCTGTACAGGTCAAGCCGGAGTAAAAGTACGTGCGTGAGTCTCCACCATAAGCAGCATTAAACGGTGTGCTGCAGTTTTACTGAATGCTATTTCCGACTTTAGGTTTTATTACCGGATATAATATTCTGCAGCTCCACTTCCGCCAGATGGGTTAAGAAAAGCGAAGTGGCAGAAAATAGAGTTCCTAAGATAACATCCGAGACCGTGGTGTCTCGGACAGTTGCCCTGAGACTATTACTATTATATTACGAGTTATTGAGGGAAATCGAAGTCTTCTATGCTTCCCTTAAGACTCGTGTCACGAGACTATCGTCGTGTAAACAGTGTGATAGTTAATATGACCTACAGTAACATCGATAAGCATAATATTATGATAGTAGCTTTCATGACACCAACTATCACTGTAACTACCATCTTCTAGACCAGTGTTTCCCAACCTTTTTTGTGCCATGCCCCACCTAAGCCGTTCTAAAATTCTTATGTCCCTATGTAACATAATACATAATTGTTAATATTCAAAAATATACCTAGCTCGTGTAGTTTAACTTGAACTCTAGACGAGTCCATTTTTGAATTCCCCCCCCCTTAACAATCAAATTATGCTTCTGTGGGGCGTGAGCCTAACTTTGGGATACACTGGTCTAGATGGACCACGCTTTACTGTCATGCTGTCATGGCAGCAACTATTGCGTTTTACAATCATCGTGTAAACAAGGCTTTAAAGTCAAATAGTGTCAAAGTAGGCGTTTCTAAAAAAAACAAAAGTTCACTCTACTCGGTGAAATTTCCCACTGCTAAATACTCAAGTACTACTGAAAAAGATTACCCTGTATAGCTGTAGTTCAGTTGTGTAACGTTTGCGAACAAAGGTATCACTAAATTTAACTATGTATACTGAGCACTTTATATATTTTTTATCAAGTTTGTATCACAAAAATGATAAGGGTAAAAAGATTTCGAGCAAACTGTTCTTGAGATTGTGTCTCTTTAAAAGTTAAACGTGACGGTAGGGAAAAATGTGTATTTTTTCAATTTTTTAAATAAAACACCACGTACGCTGTTACATGTTTGAATAATCCTTCATAAAATTTATAACAAATACGAGATAAAATTTAAAGGTCTAGAGAGAATTTTTCGAACGATAGATTTTGCTACTTAATCGAACATACAGGATGTCAAAAAGGTGTGGAATTACCTAATATTGTAAGCAGTGTAATAGGTTTCTCACCCTAGATCACCCTGGCTATACGCCAGAGTGTTTATTAGCCAACAACGACAAAATAACAGACGGGGAGGTTGTTGAGTTGTTGGCAAAATAAAGTTACCCCTCACTTTAAGTAGGGGGTGTTATGATGGTTTCATCCACAATTCGTGCTAGGCTTATAGCCAGGGTAGCCATTCATTGTGAAGCTGACTGTACAAGCAGGTATTTCGTCGTCCCACAAACATACTAAAAGTCCCAGAACAATGAAGGGGTCGCCATTTTTCATGATTGTCCATGGCACAAATAATGCTCTTTCAGAGCATGACCAAATTCATTGCTTGTTTTCTTATTTTTTTATATATTTTTATTTTTATTTTTTTACTGTCTTTTATTTTTAACTATAATTTTCATAATGACTACATTATAATGATAGGTAGACAAACATTAAAATTATTTAAGTAATTGATTAAATTATACTCGAAATCATCAAAATTTTTCCAATTAAGTATTAATATAGGTAAGTAGTTTGAGCGTTGAATATAGGTTTGAAACGATTTTAAAAAAGTAATTTCGAAAAGTTAAATTGAAGATTTCTATATAACTTTATGACACATCAGATTTCAATTTAAACACCCTCTATATTCGATAAATAAAATAAACACGTGAAAACGTGCTTTTCGAAATTATTTTAAAGTTTAACAAAAAAAATACTATTAGGTAGTTATATGGTTCGCGATTTTCCATTTGTACAAATAAACAAGTTTAATTGAAATTTTAAAGTAATTTAAGCTCTATAGTTTATTTCAATTAAACAAAATCGATGAAATCAATTAAAACTTACTAAAATATTTATAATTTTTTACGAAGTTTTTTTTCTATTATAAGTAGAGTTTTCCCATATTTTCTTTTATTTCTGCCAAATTTATTTTTCTTTCCAACTTTTAGAGATTAATAGAGTTTTAAATTGATCGCTATATATAAGCTTTCGAGCTTTATCGAAATAAAGTAAAACAACTTCATTTGATGACATCAAAAAAAATATATAGTATAAGGATTCCATTAAAAAATTATTTACTTTTATACGAATTGATCGTGATAGGTTAAATTAATTTTTAATAAACTAGCAAAAGGTAAACTTTCTGTATTTTATTGATTTATTAACAAAAACTAAGCAATATAGTAAACTATACTTTTATTAATAAATAATAAGATTGATAAAATTTCGGGTATAGGATAAATTAAATATTTATTTGGAGATAACAGGCAAAGTTGGTTAATAGTTAATTAAAATACCACAGTTTGATTGCACAATTATACCACCGATCCATTTACACGTCAATAACGTTTTTCTGCAAATCACCACAAATTCACTTTAAATTTGATTTTGTGCGACACGAGTTAAAAAATAAAATAAAAAGAATTAAATAAACATGAAAGACGTGCAAGTGACAAATCTATTTCCATTTATATCGATATGTTTTATGCAAAAGATTTAGGTTTTTATTGATATCTTAAATCGATGTGGACAGTATAGAGAGCACAGAAGAGATTGAAAAATGTCTATAATAATAATATAACACACAACCCCAAATAATTTAAATCAAATAGTCAAGCTTTACTTACTTTTATGGGGGTTATAACAAGAACGTTGTAAAATACCACTTATTTATGTT
This sequence comes from Malthinus seriepunctatus, assembly GCA_963924605.1. Lineage (NCBI taxonomy): Eukaryota > Metazoa > Arthropoda > Insecta > Coleoptera > Cantharidae > Malthinus > Malthinus seriepunctatus. The sequence goes on from OZ004602.1 coordinate 973,417, forward strand.
GAAAATAGTATGTAATTTCCATATTTTCCATTACCGTGTGAATGTTAAGAAAATAAATGTATAACTTCACAATTTGATAACTCGTTTCATTAGTAAAAGTAATAAAATTTTCTCTACAGGAAATTGTTTTAAAGTTAAAAAAACAAATCCTCGTTCAAGTTTTTTTTTAAAGAAAAATCAAAGTTTTCCACTGCAAAGTTTGTACGTAATGAAAACGACATTGTAAGTTAAATTTCCAATACTTTCAGTAAATAAACGCCAAATTAAGAGCATCGTAATTAGGGTGATTTTTTCGTTATTGAATTACTTTTGATCTCAGCAATAGGTTTATCGTTTCGTATTAGGAACGTTCAAACCAAAATCTTAAAATAAAAAATAATTTTCTAAATATTATCGCGTTTTAAGCATCTCTTAACTTGATTGAAATTTTTACACTCATTTGAAAATGTGTAATGTTGCTATATCAAGGGATTATAAATCTAATTCTCGAATTAAAACATAATTCTCTTTTATGCGACCGGACATTAGGTCAGTCAACTTTCCCCAAAATTAGATTTTTTTTGAAAAAAAAATTGCGCTAGGTCGAGCTAAGCTAGCGTGAGCTAGCGCCACAAATGTTATAGCTAGCGCCTTATTGGTTATTAAAATATTATATCGAAATTAGAATTTTAAAAAACTAATTATTGCGCTAAGTTAGTCTGAGCTAGCGCCAGCTAGCACCGCAAAAATTAAAGCTGGCGCCTTATTAATTAAAAAGTTACAGAGGCTCAAAGTTTCGGGGGCTACGATGACGCTAGCCCCCGAATCCTGAATTAAGAAAATTAAATTATTGCCCTAGGTGCGTCTGAGCTAGTGTCGCAAAAATTATAGCTAGCGCTTAATTAATCAAAAAGTTACTGAGGCTCGAAGTTTCGGGGGGCTAAGTTGCCGCTAGCCCCCCAAATTGTAAATTTCGCAAAACTAATTATTGCGTTAGGTGTGTCTGAGCTGGCGCCGCAAAATTTATAGCTAGCGCCTTATTAATTAAAAAGTTACAGAGGCTCGAAGTTTCGGGGGCTACGATGACGCTAGCCCCCGAATCCTAAATTAAGAAAATTAAATTATTGCCCTAGGTGTGTCTGAGCTAGTGTCGCAAAAATTATAGCTAGCGCCTTATTAATTAAAAAGTTACAGAGGCTCAAAGTTTCGGGGGCCACGATGACGCTAGCCACCGAATCCTGAATTTCGAAAATTAAATTATTGCCCTAGGTGTGTCTGAGCTAGTGCCGCAAAAATTATAGCTAGCGCCTTATTAATCAAAAAGTTAGAGAGGTTGAAAGTTTCGGGGAACTAAGTTGACGAATCTAGCCCCCCAAAATGCAAATTTCGAAAAACTGACTAAGTTGGCGAATCTAGAGCCCCGAAATGCAAATTTTGAAAAACTAATTATTGGAAATTCACGATTATTTCCGAAAATTGAAGTTTCAATATTTTGATAACCAATGAGGCGCTAGCTATAACATTTGTGGCGCTAGCTAGGCCGGCCTAGCGCAATGTTGTTTTGAGATAAAGTATAATTTCGGGTGGAAGGAGGGCGGGGGGTACGACAAGTAGATTGACCCCATTAATATTAAAAATCGGAAACTTCCAAGTGTTCTTATTTTCAAGCCGATTTTTGATCCCAAGACAGAATTCAAATATATTTTTTTGTATTCGAGTAATAGGGCGAAAATGAAATTATCGCCATTTTGAAAATTTGAAATAACTCTTTTTATAAGAATGCATTGGTTATTTCAACATGTTTCTATCGCCCCTATTTTAGAACTTATGGCATCAACTTAAATTATTTTAAATATAAATAATAGTTGGATTTGACACTGTTAAACTACATTTTTTTATCTCTTTTCAAAAATATAAATATGTTGAGGTTAAATTTGAAAATTATTTCCCGCCAATTTCATTTAAGGGAAGATTACGGAAAATTACAATATTCATTTATTTTTTATTGTTGATTACACACCTTATTTATTGCATCCCATAAGCTTTTTTTTTTTGCTTCATATCGCGTTGTTTTGTTTTCAGCCATCTTTCATTAAATGAAATTGGCGGGAAATTATTTTCAAATTTAATCTTACATACTTGCATTTTTGAAAAGTGAAAAAAATTTGCAGTTTAACGATGTCATAGCCAACTATAATTTTCATTTAAAAAAACTACAAGTGTATGCTATAACTACAGCTTGTGAATACGTTTATAAATTTTCAAAATGGCGACATTTCCAATTTTGGGCTATAAGTAGAAAACAAAAGAAGATATTTTTGTTCTGTCTTTGGATATAAAATCAGCTTGAAAAAAGGGCACGAACCTACTATCAGAACGTCCCTATCTCCAATAAATAATAATTTCCATTTAAAACCATCGTAAACGCTCCACCCTGTACTTGATCTAGTTAATATCTTGAGATGGTTAACTTTTGCACCTTTTATAGTGTTGAAGTGAAATTGACAGGTCAATTTTACATAATTCGTTTATAATATGTTACCTATTAGTAGTAGCTCGTTTGATAAATTATATCGTCCTTGATAAATTGAATTTTTTTCTTAAAATGTAGTAGTCAACTTCCGATTATTAGGTTTTAAGACGTAACTAAAGATATCGATTAACTAATAATAATTAATTCTGACATCAATGCCGATGGTGTATTTGTTTGGTAGCATGCATTTTAATATCAGAATAATTTTATACAAAATACCCTTGAACTTAATTGCTTTTACCTCCTACCTACGTAAAAATTTATGAATGAAATATCGAATTTCGTGTAACTTTTTCGATCCTAAGATATTACATAAATAAATTGAATAATAGTTTATACAAACAAAAAAGTCCAAAAATAAGTTACGTAATTATAAATAAATTATGTATTCGACACCAGAGTCGTTAAACTTAATATTGTGAAAAAGTGTTTATTATCATGGTTATCATCCTTCTTTAGTAGGTATTAGCACAGGTTTTTAAACATCAACTACCTACCCCTAATGAATTCTCTATTTACTGAAAACAAACGTCGGCGTCGAGTCGAAAACCGTGAAGCAAAACGTAAGTTTTTCTGGATCAAATAACGATTAAGAAAGTCATTTTTGTTTAGCAGCAAATTATATGACCATCATTTTAAATTTATTGTGCGTTTGGTTCAAGCACTATAAAAAGTGTTTGCGCTCTCAAAATATTTAACTGCGCATTATAAATTACCAATAAATCAAGTTTTAAATAAATTTAGGGCCAGCTTAAAAAACAGCCGTATACGATGGGACTAGAAGAAGCCCCATTATGTAGAGGATGTGCAGAGAAGGAGGAAACTCCAATTCATCTTCTGCTACACTGCGAGGCCTTCACAAGAAGACGTTGCAGCATTCTCGGGAGATAGAAGATGCTCCAAAGAGAAATGACCATCTTGTCAATAGGGAACATTCTGGACTTCATCAAAAGGATAGAATTCCCATAAGAGAAGACCAAATCGGAAACGCTTTCGTCTGGTTTTGAGATTCCGAGCCCCTGTTCCATTAACTTTTCTAAATTTTTACTCAGCGTTTCACTCTTAAAATGCTCGGGTACCTCGGGTTTGCAAAGCCCGTACCAACCTAAGTGTTGGCCCCTGAGGATCGTAATTTTTAATAATTTATTTTTATTTGTGTAACGTTCCATTAGCATTAATAAATTAGCCTAAGGTCAGATTTAAATCCACAAAGTCCATTAAATATGTTTATATTATGCTTATTTTTATTAAATACGACAAAAAAAAAATATTAATCAAAAGTACGATTGAGAATGTAGTTGTTTCTCATCACCCAAAGTTGCTTAGTGCATATGGAGCAAATTCTGTCCTTATAAGATGGTAATGGCAAAAAGAGAGTTGAAGCAAAAAATTGAGAACCAATCTCTATGGAAACAAAATGAGCAACAATCGAAGAGTAATTTTTGATTTCTCAATTTTTTCTCTTTAAAAACTTACAAAATAGCAAACAACGTATAAACAGCATGTTTGCATCTTTTTAAATTTCTACATAGCAGTAAAAATCTTAGAATCCAATGAGTCTCATCAGTATTTAAATAAACTTTCTGCAAATAATATTTATTTGTTTTATTTTGTATTCCTACTTCATAAGAGCCTTTTAAATAAAACAAATAATAAAAATTATTAAAAAATAAACAAAACTTGAGTAGTAAAAATACAAAAATTTAAATTAGGAAAATCTTGTGTGCTTAACAATAAAAGCTTTTCTCGTTTTTCTTTTTTAATTTAGACACGTCCCAGATTAAAATTCAAGCCATTATTTTTAAATTTCTACTACTTAAATCAGAAAAATGTCTTCTTCCATACTAAGTTCGACCACAGAGAGCGTTATAAAAAAAAGATTTTTAACTCGATAAACTATACCTATGCTCTCTATTTAAGTTTTAATTTTCATCAAAGTAATTTCCTTTCTTATTTACATTCGCCACTATTTCCTCCGAGCTAAGTTTACCGATTCAAAAAGTTGAGATTAAATCACAATATTTGCTTAGGGAATTACTTATTAAGTTGGTAAATGAGTTGCAAATTAAAGGAAATTTTAAATAAATTTGTAGTTACCTACAAATTTTCCCAATACTCTAAAATCTACTTATTATTGGAGAGTTTGAATTCCCATTCGGTTGATGTAGGCAACCAACTTTCTAATCAAACCGAGATTTCTGGATCTGATTACGGACCCCAAACATTTTTTTTGCAAACTCCAGACGTAAATTAAACGTAAATTATTTGCAACTTCATTTTTAATCGTATTAATATGCTAGACGTACTTACAACTGCTTTAATCGAATTAATGCCTAAAACAACTTTTTAGAGTTGAAATTTGTTATTTTTAATTCTAAAACTTTCTGTAGTTATAATTTTATTATGTTATATTCTTGTTTATGTAATTATTACGTGGGCTTTGTTTCTCTTAACTTATAAATCCGCAATATTTAGAATTTACATAATACAATCGACATTTGAAAATGAGGGTTGTATGATTAATTAAACAAACTTCAAATTAATATTTGCTTTTAACCACCAACACTTTTATATGTACTTATTGACATATATAAAACAATTGTTTAATATTTGTAATTTATACGGGGTGGTTCGATCCCTAAATTAACAAAAAAAGATAATGACTACTTTTTGAACGTCATTTTTTAATGGTGGAGAAGATAAAGAACTTGAGCGAAAAATACTCTATTTAATAAAGTCACGATTTAAAAAAAATTATGTTTGTGCAATAACTCAAAAATGTTACTCTAAAAAAATTTTTTGGACGCCACTGGACGATACTGCGTTAACAATATTGTCCTAAGACTGTCCTTACCAGTTTTAAAAAATTTTCAGAAGTAAGGAAGATATTGATCAAAATTAAAATGACAAAAATTAGAATTTTAGGCTATAACTAATACTGACAAGCATTTTGAACCACCCTGTATACTCTGAAATAATAAATTTAAATGCACAATTAAATGGCACCGAGAAATAACCAACCTACATAGCTAATTTTCACTTACTGAAAACCATACCACCCTCTAGAATTAAAATTAAATGAATTTAAGGATCGTGAGGTTGAATTACTTCTTCATTGTGTTACCTTTAACGTTGTTTTAAACAAATTTCTAAACCTCAACTATTCCTTCCAATTAAACATCGTAATTATATTCCGTTATTGCCAGTTATAAATTGGCATAAAATTAGAGTTACCTAGTTGTTCCCTAAAACTAAGTTAATTAATTTCACTTTTAAAGAGTAATTGAATATTCATTATGAGATTAATTTCAATTGGATTAATTTGTTTAAATTGTGTGTCGAGTATTTTTTTATGAAGTACTAAAACCCCCCCGAGACACTCGAAACATCAAATTATCTTCTAATGGGAAATTTACAATAGGAAAATTGTTAATTTGCCATTAATGTTTTCCCTAAGCAGTCTCTCTTTTAGTTTGTGAAAATGAATGAAGTTAAGTGTTTCGAATTTAAAACTTTTCTCGTGTTAAAAACTTTGAGACTTTTCGCTACTAAAGATAATTAAACAAATTGTTATCGAATTGGAGCAGAAAAATAAATTTTTTAAACTTACAAAAAAAACATCTTTCGCAACTTTAGTTTAAAAAAAAATGCGACTTTTTAAAACTCTCATAAGGGTGGTGTGTCTTTACCATTTGTCAAATTTTTCCAACAAACGTAAATTGAGCAAGTTTTAAGCGAACTTTCTAAAGTAAAAAAACTAAAATTTTTCAATGATTTTTTTTTAAATCAAAAACTTGAAAAAAGTTCAATTTAATAAGGTTTAATTGTGGTGAGTAGGTACGTATACCTATACATTGTTCACCGACAAGATGCAGATAAGCCACTCCCTACAAACTTCTCTCAAATAAGGTTGACGTATGTCAATTTTTGTGTGAGTGTTGTAAATCGGATTTTCAAAATTCGACCAATAGAAAACTTCTATTCAAATATCGGACGTTTTTTTTGGGAGTGGCTTAGCTGCACCTCGTCGGTGAATAGCGGTGAATGAATTATAGTATGTATCGATGTGTCAACCACTGTTTTGAATTTGTACACTGACTGCAGTTGACTGCCTATGACTGCATGTGCTATAGCTGCCATTGACTGCAGATGAGTACCGTTGATAGCTAAATTTATGTACTAAGGCTGGTATTAGACTGTCAAAATCTTTGATAAAGTTTTTTTTTAAGCTATTTTATAAGATATTTTACAGTGTAAAAAGGTGCATTACACTGTATTTTTAAAATGTACCCTATTACACTGTAAAATATTTTATAATAAAGCTTTTAAAAGAGAACTTTGTCAAAGATCTTTGATAGTCTAATACCAGCCTTACATATTAATAAAATTATAATAATCAGAGAGTGATACAATTCTAATTCAAAATTGCATAAATAACGGCTATACCCTACCTGTACGCCTATTTCTGAAATACTCTGTAAAACTAATGTAATCTACCCTGTAAACCAAAATAATGAGACGTGTGGAGAGGGCGAAGGAATATTTCATTTATTTTTTTGATAAATTTATGCATTAACGAGATATTGACATAATATTTCCATTCCATTAGATTGCTTTCATAAATTATGAGATTAGTTACATTGTATTATATCGATTATAAACTGTAGATTTTAGTTCCTCACATCTCAGTAAATCCCCGAGCGTGTATCGGGGGGAGGGGTCACTTCTTCTTGTGATAAAACTAATATTATAACTTACGCTTCACCCTTTATTATTAAAAGAATAAAAAGACCACGCTAATGTTTATATGAACTAAAAATAATCCCCATAACTTATTGGGATAAGCTGTGTGCTTTAAATTTGAAATGTCCTTAGGGTGGGTACTTTTACTCTCGGTTAAGCAATATTTGTAGGTGGCTATAGTTAAAGTAGTTTTCGCCCCAATTGAGTTGAATGGGGGACTAACCATAGTTAGTTTAATAAATTGATTAAGCGAGAGTAAAAGTACCGACCCTTATAATAGTGGAGATAGAAAAATTCTGATAGTAGGTTCTGATTCAGGAACCACCTTAATGACTATATAAACATAAAATAATCCCCATAACCTATTGGGATAAGCTGTGTGTTTTAAATGTGAAATGCCCTTAGGGTGGGTACTTTTACTCTCGGTTAAGCAAATTTTATAGCTAGCTAGAGATAAACTAAACGCCGATAAGATAAACGCCGCCATGGAGTTTAATGGGGAGTAATCATCGTTAGTTTAATAGTTTGATTAACAAAGAATAAAAGTACCGGCCCTTAGAGTAGTGGAGATAGAAAATTTCTGATAGCAGGTTCCGATTCAGGAACCACCCTAATGAGTAATGACTATATGAACTTAAAATAATCCCCATAACGTATTAGGATAAGCCGTGTGTTTTAAATGTGAAATGTCCTTAAGGCGGGTACTTTTAGTCTCGGTTAAGCAAGTTTTATAGCCAGCTAGAGATAAATTACTTCTCACCTCATTGAGTGGAATGGAGACTAACCATCGTTAGTTTAATAGTTTGATTAACCGAAAGTAAAAGTATTGGCCCTTATAGTAGTGGAGATAGAAATATTCTGATAGTAGATTCCAAGATAGTTTTTTAATGCTCATTTTGGCTCTCAAGAATTTAGTGTTTTGGAGTTGTAGTCCAAAATTGAAACTTTCCATTTTATGATTTGAAATAATTAGTTTTTCTATTTCGGTACTTAAATGCACTCCTTAACGCACTGTTTTGGTCTCAAAACAGTGCGTTAAGAAGCTCTCTTAACGTACTGTTTCTTGGGAATTTTTTGCTGCTAAGTTCGCGTCAAGTTAAACTGACGTTTAACAAATGTCAAATATATCAATCTTAAAATGTGTTTTTGGTTTGTTAATTACTTCAAATTATGCTTTTACAACATTTTTGAGTATTGTTTTTATTTTTTACATAATTAGACAAGATAATTTAATTAAATTATATCAAAAATAAATTATATAATAATTAATACAGCGACATCTATGAATAATAGAAGCAAGGTTGACGTGACAGTTGTCATTCAGTGTTCCCACCATGAACAAATAAAATTCCTATCACATGCCAAATCTTTAAAAAAAATGTAATTTTTAATAAAATACCGAAATAGAAAAAATAGTATAGATAACACGTTTCATAAGGCTTATTAACGTACTCGTCCTTTAGAAAACTCGCCGCAAGCGGCTCTTTTTCTAAACTTGGACTCGTATACGTTAACAAGATGCCTTATGAAACTAGTGCTCTAATATACTATTATTTATGATTTTGGAGTCTACTATCAGAATTTTCCTATCTCCAATAAGAGTGCTTCGCTTTTAAAACCATAAAAAATGCATCATTCTATACAATCGTATTGAGCGCCAGATCAACTTGTGCAAGAAAATGTAAAATCAAATTACCTACACGAAATGAAAATGAATAATTTCCTTGGTGAAAAAATTTAATTATGAAAAATTTCTATAATCCTTTTAAATCTCTAAAATAAAACACAATACTTGTAGTAACTACTTTTTTGATATTTCCAACAAATTGGATTTTGAAAATTGAAATTAAAAATGTATAATACAGCGAACACGAAAGCACTCCCTGCAATTATTATTAACCGAAAAGAAAAAAAAACTTTTTAATAAATAAATTCACTAATTTTTTAACTAATCTTATAAATTATTCTCCTTTTTTATTTCTTCTTTGTTTTTGTTTCAAGTATACCTTTGCGTGATCTAATTAGGTACTTGAATTAATTACGGTCGTTTTGTAAAAAAAAATTGTAAATGAGATGAAAAAATAAATGATAATAAAAGCTGGGATTTGGCTCAATGTTTCACCGTTGAGAACATTTAACTTTTTGCATTGTGAGCAATTTTATTTTGGCATGTTTTATTGTAGTACTTAACTGCTCTAAATTTACAAAGTTGATGCCAACAAAAATTAACTTTTTTAAAATATATTTCGTTAAAATTATTCATTACACACTTTGGGGTACATTCTGTGGTTAATTATACACTTTGCGCCAATTATTTTCAATTTTGTTCTCAAAAATGTACTCTTGAAGACGTCGCTTTTGCCAAAGCGTAAGTTTCTTCAGCATCGGACTAATTTGGTCACGTAATTAATTTTGTCCCTACCAACCCCCCAGAAAGATTAATTATTTTCAGGGTATAAGTACCTACTTAAAATAAACAAAAAATAAAAATTTATATTTTAGGTTAGGTTACTTTAGGATAAATTAGGTGAGGTTACGTATATAACTAATTTTAAAATTTAATTTTAACTTAGTTATACACAAGGCCCCTAAAGTGTTTGCTCACATCGACAATTGTAGCACTGGCCACTATTAGCCAGTCCGGCCCTGAGTTTCTTTATTTTATTCAAAATCGTACTTTAATTGCACATTCATAAAAACACAGGTATAAGAATAGAAAATTGCTGTAGAAGTGATATTGCATTCAAGTTAAAAAAAAGCGCATGATCTGCATTACCGTTAATGAGTCAACAAAAAAAAATTAACTTTCATAAGAAATATCTTATTCTGCATTGTCTTTAAAGTAAAAGAAATAAAGTCATCTTTTATTAAATCTTTTGTCCGTTTTTTATTAATTAAGATAAAGTAATTTTAAAAGTATTTCTTTATTATAAAAATATTCCTTTACGAAAAGTTGTAGTAATTAACAGTTAAATTAAATATGATCTAGTCATTTTAAACGGTCTTTTTCAGTCCCAAAGAGACTGACATCGTCGGGTTGTATGATTTGTACAAAAGAATAATTAATGCAACAGAACAGATTATTAAAATGACATACTTCAACAATCACAAACGTTTCTTGAGGACGCTTCCCTCGTATTATCAGAACCGCACAAAGCCTGTTGGTCACTGCAATTCATTAAAGTCATTTCAAACGAATTATCAGACCGTTAAGTACTGACAAACACCCTGTATAACAGGACAGGTCACACGAATTAATAAAGCATTTCTACAGGGGGTTTTTGTAAGTCGTATCAACATTGGGAGATCAGCAACGGTAAGAGTTGCGCGATTGGTTAAATTATCGAAAAGTTGCATATTTTGATGACCTTTTGATTTCAAAATTCAAAAAGGTTACCAAGATAACGCAAAAAAACTGAAAATGGGCAATTTAGTTTTTCGACTGTAGTTTGACAATGGTTTACAATAGAAAAAAAAATTTAGAAAAATTTTTCATGACGCCAAAAGAGCTATCAAACGATACTAAATTCGACATTTTATCACATCGACGCTAAGTGTCGCCTCGATTAATTTTTCATTTTTTTATGGGGAACCATTGTTTTGTACAGAAAATTACTCAGTTGGCTTGTCTAAATTAGGACAGCAAACAAAAACTTAACTTTTCTAGGTTATGTTATGTTAATATGTTATTTTTTATGATGAAAAATAACGACTAAAACTTAGTTTTTAAAGTTTTAGACACGCAAGTTTATTAGAAGTTAAAATAAAATCAAATTATTGTTTTAACATAAAGACAAACAACATGTTATTTTTTGTTAACAAAAAATAACATAAAGTATATTAACATAACGTAGCTAACGTACCTACTTCAGAAAAGTTGTGCAAAGTTAGAAAAGTACAAGATAACAAATTCTTGTTTAGTATCCAAATTTAGACAAGCCAACTGAGTCCAACTGAGTTATAAGAAAATAAAAATTTGAACGTCGCGACGCCTGGCGTCCATGTAATAAAATGTCGAGTTTAGTATCGTTGGTTAGAGATTTTTACGGGGAAAAACACACTGAACCACGGAATTCACTGTAGAAGTTTGTTAGTGTATTTAAAAGCACCCTGTATAAAGGGTGCTTTTAAAGATTCGAAAAAGTAAAAATTTTCTTTCAAACGTTTGATAAATTATGCAGGCAACTATTGAGAAATTATACACAATCTCTCCCTTTGGGAAAATTTGTTTGACCACAGATTGAATCGAAAATCGACTTTTCCTACCCTGAAGAAACTTCCAATGTTTATTTCAATATTTTCCTTTGATGTTATGGCTTATTTTGGATTTATAAACAAATAAAATGCAGCACATAGTGTTGAAAAAAAATACCGTTGCCCACCCTTGAGCAATAATGTAAAATTACGGTAATTTAAAATTTTGGTAGATAACTTGCGTAATTTACGACTTTTTATTACCACTTTTCTTTCTCAAGTATTTTATTTTGAAATTGGTAAATTACCGTCGTAATTTACCACAGAGAATATATGCAGTACTGGAAATGTTCAACTACATCATTGCACTATTTTAAGTAATGGTAATTTAAAACGGTAAATTAAGATATTAAGTTCGTAATTTACGGTATTACGTCCGTAATTTTAGGCATAAATTACAACTTACATCACTGCCCAACTATCTGGTAATTAACGGTAATTGAAAACTGTAAAATACGGTATTAAGCTCGTAATTTACGGTATTACGTTCGTAATTTAAAGCATAAATTACAACTTACATCACTGCCCAACTATATGGTAATTAACGGTAATTAAAAGCGCTAAACTAACGCTAAATTACGGTATTAAGTTCGCATTTTACGGTATTACGTTCGTAATTTAAGGCATAAATTACAACTTATATCACTGCCCAACTATATGGTAATTAACGGTAATTGAAAACGGTAAATTACCGGTAAAATACCCTATTAAGCTCGTAATTTACGGTATTACATTCGTAATTTAAAGCATAAATTACAACTTACATCACTGCCCAACTATATGGTAATTAACGGTAATTAAAGCGCTAAACTAACGTTAAATTACGGTATTAAGTTCGCATTTTTCGGTATTACGTTCGTAATTTAAGGTATAAATTACAACTTATATCACTGCCCAACTATCTGGTAATTAACGGTAATTGAAAACGGTAAATTACCGGTAAATTACGGTAATTAATTTCTTAATTTATAAAATAAATTAAGACTCACATCACTGCCCTTGAGTAAATGATGTTTAAAAGTATTTATTAAATTTCACAATACACGATTTTTGACAAAAAAAACACCCTGTATTTTATCTTTGCACTTTCATTTATTTTTATTTACTTTATAAAGTAGCCGATACATTTATTAACTTGTAAACAATCTAATTCATTGCTTATTCGCCCAGAAAATAATTTGAAGTTTGGTCAAAAAGGTTTTCTTTTAGTTTGACTTATAAATATTGATCAAAATCTACCTTAGTTTCTCGAAAAGTAAAAAAGAGAAAAAATAAAAGTTTAAACAACTCGCTAAAATACACTCAACATGTATTTTTTTTTCTTCATATACGTTTACGTGTCTATGTAAATTTAAATTTAGGTCCATTACAGAAGTGTTTATGGAGTAAAAAGTGGGTGTTTTGATTGGTCGACCGTTTTTCCATCCAAATTTGAATTTTAAACTTTTTTTTTATTTCGAGAAGTAGAAATAAAATAAAGCTAAAGTTCTTTATAAATTTTAAGCTAACGCTCTTATATAGCATGTATTTATATTCAATTGGTCGTAATAAAAAAAAGAGGACAAAAATTGATTTTCTATTAAAAAGTGTTTTATTACTATTTTATTTGTTTTTACGTAAGCAACTTGTAGAGACGTTGCATTTACAACAAAAGTGTTATAACTCGTAACATTTTCAAAAAGAAAATAACGTATAAAAGCGATTTAAGTGACCATGAAATTGTAAGTACCTAGAAGCTTTTAGTGAAGTAAGAAGCCAAAACGTCGATTTCAAATTCTATTTGTAGTGTTTTTTAGCTCAAATTAAATTTACTAACTGTTTTCTTATATACTCTGTTTTCTTTTTCAGTGTCTTGAAACAATAATAAGCGAGGAATATCGAAAAATGGTTAGAGAAATTGACGTGCGTCCGAGCTGTTTCAACTTTAGTTATTTTCACAGAGAAAAAAGGTGGGAAAGTGATGTTAGTTTAAAAGTGTGCCAGTAAAACCAAAATGCGAATGCGGTGATGCGAAATTCGTTAAACGCGTCCGCGTGTGCGGCGCTTTTAGACGAAGTGAACTGGAGTGATCCCACACTTTTAACATCTTTGGCAATTTTAGCTCTTATTAATGTACTCGTTATTGTCGGTAATTGTTTAGTAATTGCCGCTGTTTTTTGTTCTTCGAAATTAAGATCGGTTACGAACTTATTTATTGCTTCCCTCGCAGTCGCCGATTTACTTTTAGGCTTAGCGGTGCTTCCCTTTTCTGCTACCTGGGAAATATTTAAGGTGAGTAAATATATTTTTAATTTTATCCCTTAAAAGCCGGAAAAATAGCTCCACAAGTATTCTTCACATATCTTGACATACTTTTTTGCCATATTTTCCCTCATTCAAACAGTGGTGTCGACTTACTCCACTCGACAAGCCAATACCCATTTGAAAATATTCAAAATTCTTTAGGTATGCACGCTTACAAAATACTCATTTATATAATAACTTCTTCAACCCCCCAAAATATTTTTTATACGATGGTTATTTGAAAAGTTGACGGCCTTTTCCAGAAATGAAGAAGTGGAGGTAATATTTTGTATATTTGTACTGCATTACAAAGCCAAATCTATAATTAATGTGTCAAATAGTCTGTTCCCATGGGCGTCGTAGGAGGGACAGGAGGGGGCAAAAGCCCCTCTTGGGTATTGGCCCGAAGCCAATACTTGACGAAAAGTTGAATTTCTCCGACGAATACGCGAAGTTCCTGGAAGAGGCGAATCCGAGTCCAGCAAAACATTTTCGTCCATGTGTCATACAATATTTTTTATTCGATTGTAAGAAATTCTAAAAAATTTTCACCTGCGGCGCTTGGGAAAAAAATTCTGCTCCTACCTGAAATTTTTGGAAGTCTGTTCCATATCCCAGATATGGAGAATATCCCAAGACTGTTCGGAATTGAATCGATTTAAGAGAAATAAGACAAGACTTTTTCAGACGATTTGTGACTACAGCATAACTTAAAAAAATCCTATATGGTGAGCGGTTTTCATCAAATAAAGCACCGATAGCACTATTTTGAAGTCTTTCAAAAAAATGTTTTATAAGACGGCTTACAGAAGTATTCCCATCAGTGGAAGAAATAAATTAAAGTTCAGGGAAACTATTGAAAAATAAATGTAAAAAATACAAAATTCTTCCTTGTGGTTAGGCCGCGAACTTCTCAAAACACCCTCGTATTTGAGTTTCTACGAAAAAGTGAGATAGAGACAAGGGTTGTAAGTTGAAGTGGTGAAGTGTTTATAATCTGCTAAACTTTATTGGCACTAAACATTTTAGATCTTACAATTACTTATCGTGCTGCAACACATTTTTCTGTTGTTAAGCAATTTTTAAACTTTTCATAAACAGGATTTCTTCAACATTCCCAAAAAAAACTACGATTTGTATCCGGATTTTACATAAAATAAGTGTCTAACAAATATGATTTTATAGCTCTTGGAAATCTTTTGAAATAACTCATCTGATGCACAAAAATTAAAATTTAAAATTCTTTGAAGATCTAATTCTTGATGCTTAAAAGATGGTGGATTCTTCTAAGCACCATTGTCTAATACAGTTAGATTTTGTAAATGGTACCAATATTGAGTTCTCGGGAACGGTAAGAGTTACAAAATGAGTACCAAAAAATTTGAAATTTTGTTTCTTGACGCTACCTATCTATAGTTTAAAAATGGTTTACTTTAGAACAACAAAGTTCGGGAAAAGTTTTCAGAAGGTCAAAAGAGCTAACAAACGATACTAAACTCAACCTTTCACAACTTCGACGCTAGGCTGCGCGACGTTTAATTTCTTAGTTTACGAGAACCACTGATCTTTTTGCACAAAACATATCTACTCGTTATTAAATTTGAAAACTTAATGTTGATTTTGTTAGTACCACTTAAAAAAACACCCTGTAGAAAGTATGTTATTTGAAGAGTAAATCAATGCTTTTTGTTTACAGTAGGTAAATTCAAATGGTTAAGAACTCAATAGATAATCTGCGCATTAAACCACTTATTTGGTCGAATATGTCAGCTATATGCTGTACAGGGTGGGCAAACTTGAATGTTTTCATAGGGGAACCTCTGGCTCGTATTTAAGACTGGCATTTATTAGAAAGAAAATCACTTTTTCGATAGAAAACAATAAAAAATATATAAGCACACGTTGCTACTATCACAATACCGATAAATTATTTAATTATATTAGAAAAGTGAGCGCATACGCCATCTTTACTTTTCTCTCACAACTCAAAGTGGTAAAAATCTACGCTATGACTTTTATCATGGCAGCTCATATTACATAGATTTCCGAGTATCTGTGTTTTTTTGCAGATTTGACCCTAAACCACCACTTCAAAAATTCTGAAATAATTCAGGGTGTTGTATGGTTCATACATACACATACCGTAATAGTACATTGCAATACATGGTCGGTAAGTGCATAGTTAACAAATCCAGAAAATGTTAGCAAAACGAGACCCGTAGGGTCGAGTTTTTCTAATTTTCGAGATTTGTTAAGAAAAGCACTTAACGATCCAAGTATTGCATACTATTTTTTGCACAATCGTGAAAAATAACTAATAATAAATTCATTTTATAAACTGACATTAGTTGACAGTTGTAAATAATTTTTATAATTTTAAAGTTTATTCAAAATAGTAACCGCTGGAGAACAATGTTGTCCCAGTAACAAGAATAAAAGTAACAAATAGCTCAAACATCTGTTTCACTTACCACCCTTGTGCTTTTGGTTAAATATTTCGAAATCATTATTTTATTGTTTCTATGGACACATACAATGGTTTGGTAAAATCAACTTCCTATTAGTATAAACATTGTTGGTAAGTACAGAATAGAACACGATTGTGCAAAAAAATATTTTTGTCCCAACGGGTTTTTTTGTCTGAGAAAAGTATAATGGAAAAATATTTTCATATTTTTTTATTTGAATTTCGCGCCAAAATTTGATATAAATAGTATACTTTTATAGGCCTGGATGTTACCTTTTAAATGAAATTTTAATTTCACAAATCGGACGATTAAGTTCTGAGAAAAAAATAAAAATGTAAAATCTCGTTTTTTGAGGTTATGGGCTGAGATCGAAATTGGAAATTACGGAGAGAAGTTTTCTAGACCGATACCTACAACTTCCATTTCATTTTATTCGATTTGGTTTGTGGGAGATTTTGACATGGCTATACGCCAATACCCTTTGAGAAATAAGAGAGATATCCATCAAAATTTAAATTACGTAAATTTAATTTTTGAGCTATAATTTAAAAACAACAGATAGCTGGATTTTGATTTATCCATTATTAGCTTTTCAAATAAAGAGACAGAGGTTACGCCATCGACTTTTCTCTAACTCTTACAGTTACCGAGTTCCCCTATGAAAAGGTCTAATTTTGCCCACCCTGTATACAGTGTACATAGCTTTCTTAATCCGTTGAGCAATAACAAATTTGTATTTACCTATAATCCAAAAAAAACGATACACCTACGTAAAACTAATGAAATTTGGTACACGTACAGGGCCTGTATATTTAACGCCCTCTCGATAGTTAACTATAATTGAGATTATACGGTGGAGGTGTCTTATAGTAAAAGTATCGATTTTAATCGAACAAAGCTGCAAGTAAAGGAAAGATTTAGAAAATTTGAGAAAAATTCTTTGCAAAGAAAAACCTAGCATAATACATCTTCCTGTAATTCACAAGCTTTGTAACGATTTAGTACAAATCTCTAGTGTTGATAAACTAAAAAGAATAAAAATAAGTAATAAAGACATTTGGGTTCGCTAAAGAAAATTTTATAAAGCGTTTTAAATGCTACGTGGTTATTCTTATTATTAATTTAATAATTATTATTTGAGATCGAACTAAAGGGAATTTGAATTTCCATTATTTACATAAGAAAATTGAAAGAACATCCTTGAGAATATGGAAAAGTTTGATCCTGCGATAAAAATAAAAAATATTTTACGATTGCCTTGGGCGAAAATAATTAAAAATTAATTTTTGCGATTAAATGTAAATTGTACAGCTAATCAAAGTAACAATTCTTTATTAAGGTCAATATTTAAAATTGGTTATTAAAGAGACATAATTATTGGTTGTGATTTCAAAAGAGAAAAAAAGGTTAAAAACGAAAGGAGGAAAAACTCCACCTGAAGACGTTAATTACACTTAATTAAATTTTGAAAACTCTCGCCTCTTTTTATCAGTTTTAAGTCATTTAATCTTTATCTTTTGTTTGTAAAGAAATTAAAAGAAGCAATCAATGTATCCATAGCAGCAGGTAGTTTCGAAATGATCTAACTTTAAATTGCGTATATTAGAAGGATATTTTCTCAATCAAAACTGTACAGTGTATTTAAATTGACTAAAACGTCAAAAATTTCACAAAGTTATATTTCTACCCCCCAATTTTTTTAAATAAAATATTTTTTTTTAAATATGTATTATTGAATTTTGATTATTCGCTTTCAGGGCACAGCTATACAAACTTTTCGGGTGAAAGAATTATTATTTGTAAAAAACAGAACAAGTATCTAGTACAGTCAGCCTCACAATTATTGGCCACTGTGACTATACGACAGAGCGGTTATTAGCCAACAACGGCAAAAGGGCAGAAGGGGAGGTCGTTGATTTACTACTTGTTGGCAAAATAAAGTTACCCCTCAATTTAGGTAGGAGGTTTTATGAAGGTCGCATCCACAATTTGTGCTAGAATTATAGCAGGGTGGCCAATAATTGTGAGGCTGACTGTACGTAACGTGAAAAAGATGTTTTGCGAATGTAATTTTCTTGTTCAATAAATTAAAAAATAGCTAAGTATTTGTACAAAAAGTAAATAAAGTGGTTTTCCTCATTGAAGGCAAAATACATCTAAGTGAATAAGGAAAAGGCACTTCATGTAATGCACACGTTACTTTTTCTACAACATATCCTTAGTACTTATAGCTACGGGGCGCGATCACGAAATACTTTAATTCTGTTTCCAACTTTTAAAAAGTCCATCAACTGACGAAATTTTATTACTAATTTACAAAAAGGCTATAGTAACCCCCATGAGTGTGATTTAATCGATTTAGAAAAAAGTTTGAATCGATAAAGCATTTACACTAACTCGGTATCATTAAAATCCAGAAGAGGTGCCACGGTCGATGTTTGCTTGATGCGATGTTTACTCTAATGACAATTCGCATAAGAGTGACATTATGTGTTAAATAAACCGTGTTTTTCTTTATGTTTTCAATTAAATAAGTCACAATTCCCGGTTTGCAAATTTCAAAATTTTGTTTAAATAATATTCTTTTTCTACGTTATTTGTACACAAAAAATTAAGTAAAATATACAGTCATGCTTATTTTTGTACGCTACTTCCAAATAAAATACTTACCTAAAAAAATCTTGCTGCTTTCTATTCTTATAAATAAGTAAAAAAAAACTTTGTACATGTTAAAGCATGGAAGTATTGCAACTACCGATCTTTGCGCATGAAGCATGTGCTTCAAGGCCCGGTGTTGAGAAAAAAACTCAATAAACCTATAGGATTGAACTCGAAAACGGTGGGTCCTAGGGAAAAAATAACTTTCGGCAAAATGAAAGCTTATCAAATTCCCTACAAGAATGATCCTATTTATTTTTTCTCTATTTCTTATAGTTTTCGAGATATCTGCCCGCAAAAATCATTAATGTACAACTTCTTTTTCGAAGACTCTTACTGTAAAACGAAAAACTAAGGTGCTAGAAGCAAAAGTTTCACGAAAACCGTGAGGTAAATGTTTGTTTCATACATTAACAATTTTTGCGGGCGATTATCTCGAAAACTAAAGGAATAGAGAAAAATTAATACAAACAATCTTGTGATAAATTTGATAAGCGTTCGTTTTGCTACGTGTGATTTTTTCCCCAGGATCTACGGTTTTCGAGATATACGCGAAAACCCCCAAAACAGGAGCATTTCACCTCCCTCAAACCCCTAGTCATATATCTAGGACCAGGACCTTCAGTATTTAAATTTTTTACCTCTTAACTAATCCAAACAAATTCCTGCAAAAAAATTTCACCTCCATGTTCTCTAGGTATAACACCTTCGTTGACTAGAATTAGAGTATAAATTAACATTTGCTCTGTGGACCGCAGTGTATTTATGGAGGGGCCCGAAAATAATTAGCGCTTCAAGTTCCAACGTTTCTTGATCCGGCCCTGCCATTAGCTCATTCGTCTCATGCAAATAAAATCGTATACACAAAAATCCCTGTAATTCTGATTTTAATAAAAATAAAATGAAAGTCATCAAACAACGTTAGTTTCAATGTAGTTGAAACTGGAGAAGATACGTCGATCCAAAATATGGAAGTGAATTCAAGAGAAAAATTGAAAATTGTTCCAATTGTACTATCACAATGAACCTCCTTATAAACCCAATTTTTCTATGTAAAGAAACCTTTCGTATTCTTTACATGTTAAAATTTTGTATTACAATCATGAAACAAAATTTTACGTTAAAACATTTTTAGTGTAGTCAACGAACCAAAATTTATCCTGATTTTCGGACTTTTTTTGTAACAGCAATTTTTTGTTCTTAATCGGTCAAAACCATTCCTCTGAGTTTGTGTATAAAATGTCTCAACCCAATTTTGACCGGAAGGCACTTATTCTTCAACTTTTAAAATTTGGACTTTTTCAAGTTTCCGTTTCACTAATTTTTGTATAACTTCGCTTGTATTGGTCGGATCGGGACCAAAAAATTTTCGTTTTTTTTGTAATGAATCTCTCTTTAAAATTGCCTGGTTGAAAATAATTTATAGTATTTTCCTAACTTAAAAAAAATTCAAAACTGCCATCATTGGTGGGTCGTAATTTGTTTATAGAGAACTTGAGTTTTAATTAATGTTATGGTATGAAACTTTAGGAAGTTGTAGCTGATATAGTAACAAATCCATATTGCAAGTTGGGTCCAAAAATATTAAGAACAACGGCTAAAATTTGCATTTTGGTTCAAATCTTCTTTTTCATCTTTGTTGTGAGCAAAGCTCTTTTTTTGAATTTTTTTTAGGTTAGGAAACTAATATAAATAATTTTAACCCCGGTAGTTTTAAAGAGATTCATTACAAACAAAACGAAAATTTTTTGGTCCCGATCCGACCAATACAAGCAAAGTTATTCAAAAAATAGTGAAACGGAAATTTGAAAAATTCAAAATTTTACACTAAAGTCGAAGAATAGGTGCCTTCCGGTCAAAATTGGGTCGAGACATTTTATACACAAACTTACAGGAATGGTTTCGACTAATTAAGAAAAAAATTGTTGTTACCTAAAAAGTCCGAAAATCAGGATAAATTTTGGTTCGTTGACTACACTATTTGTATTATTTAAAAAAAGCTGCTTTAAAATTATTATAAAGAAAATCTTATTATTTAAAATGATACTTTTGAAAAATAATGTATAAAGATCGCTACAACAGGAAAGTAAGAAAATTCAAAGCAACAAGAAGAAAATGTTTAAAACGAACGCTAATGCACTTTAAACATTAAAGTTGTATTTCGAATAGTAAATTTTATTTTAACTCAATAAAATAAATTTGCTCTAAATAACGACATAAATAATTGTTAACTATCAAAAACATTTCCATAATAGCGCACATTGAAATATTATTGCAAATTCAAATTTTACATTATAGCGGTAATTAATTGTAACAGCGCCGCTCTTTGGTTAAACGACGTACTAAAATTTGACAACTAATATTTTCCAAAATGCAAATTTATATTTAATTAACGTGTTAATTGGACTTTAGCGCCGTTTCGAAATTGTCAAAAATACAAACAAAACTAACCTTTTCAATTGATGATTTGATCTCGTAACTTTTTTCCAACTTTTCTTTGAAAAGCTCAAACCACCGGAAATTTTTCTTGTAACTACCATCGAACGAACCAACACTTGCTTAAATGTACAATCGCACCCGTGAAAAAATAAATTTCACCACATCAAGTTTAAAAAGCTACATAAGCTCTTTTATCACTGATTATTCCTCATAGATTTACAATCGATGACTCAATCAATGTCTACCCGTTTAAATTTAATTTTAATCAATCAACTAGTCCACGGGTGAAAACACCTCACTTTATATCCCGAACAAGCACTTTTCACTTAAATTTAATCTTTAACACGATTTAAATGAGCACAATTAGCCAAAATATCGCGAAGATGTTGTTGGTCAGCGGCCATGTTGTCGAACGAATGCATACGGTGCAGGTGTTCACACGACGGATATCATAAATTGAAATGGTGTGTTTTATCATTTAATAGTTATTTATCGTCGCACGATTTACTAATCTTTAATTTGAAAATATTTTTAAATAATTTGTAGGCATTTGTATATTTTAATACACTATTTTTATTGCACAAAAACCATCGTAAGCCATCGTTGACTGGTGTCCGTAACATTGGGGACGAGTAGTGACGCCATGGCACGACGTTAGTCAAAATGCAACTATTTTTGATTATTTAATTTATTATATAAGTATTAATTATTTAAATTAAAATAAATCAGTAATTCATGCAGGATTTTTCAAAATTTAAATTTTTTGTTGTCTTTAATAATTGTTATAAAAGGCAGTTGACAGCAGTTGACATCCTCATTACACAGGATGATAAAAATAAAATTGAGCAAACATATTTTTTCTACAAACGTCAAAAAAAGTTCACATTTAGTTACCTAATACGAAGGTTGAAGTTGTACTTTTTTATACTAGTGCAAAAAAGTTCACTTTTGTACTGCTTAGTAAAAACAGTATATTCTAACCTTACTTATTTTTTATTTATAACAAATTGTAGCTTAAAATGATGTTCCTATGCATTTGTAATGTTAAAATAGTCCTTTTCCTTTTATTATTTGTTTGTTACTAGCTTTTTTTACAATTTAAAACGAATATTAAAAATATTTGACAACTGAACTACAAGTAATTGACAAAAGATGGCGCTTATTCAAAAACTTTTATTTTTTACATTTAAATGAGCTATAATTAATTTTTAACGTTTTAAAAAAAATGTTTTATGCTGAGAAAAGTGTCTTCGCCGAAACACAGTGTCACTTTTGCTTCTTATAAAACATATATTATTACCATCCTACTTGTTTTATATGACTAAGGGTCAGTATTATAAAGCCTCAACCGTTAGGTTGAAATTATAAATAAGCGTCAATTTCACTATTTTGTCCAATTATGTCAAACTAAAATGACAGCTCAACCTTAGGTTGACTTTCACCCTTCGTTTATAATACTGGACCTAAGGTCAGTATTATATACCAAGGTTGAAACTCAATCTTCGGTTGAAACTTAACCTAAGGTTAGCTGTCATTTTAGTTTGACATAATTGAACAAAATAGTGAAACTGACGTTTATTAATAAGTTGAGTCAATCTTCGGATAACTAGGCTTTATAATACTGGTCCTAAGGTGGGAGAAATAACCTCAAAATCTTAAACTTCTCATAATAATAATTAATAGTGCAACTTTTGAATGAAAATCTATCCCAAACTTTCAAATAAGCTTTTCTTTTAGGAATTAAGACCCACTAATTTGAAATTTCGTTTTGACACTAATATACAGGAAGATTTTTTTAAGTGGTACTAACATTGGGATCTCAGAAACCGTAAAAGTTACGAGATTGGTTAAATTAGCAAAAAGTTGCATATTTTGATGACCTTTTAGAATCCATTTCGAAAATTTCAAAATTCAAAATGACTTCTGAGATAACGCAGAAAAACTGAACATTTTCAATTTCGATTTTCGAATGTAGTTTCAAATGGCTTACTTTAGAAAAAACATTCTTGGGAAAAATCAAAAAAGCTATCAAACGATACCAACTAGACTTCTATCACATCGACGCTAGGCGTCGCGACGTTCAACATCTCATTTTCTTATGGGGAACCAACCTATCATTTTTTATACAGAAATTACTCAATAGGCTTATCTAAATTCGGATACCAATCGAGAACTTCCTATCTTGTACTTTTCTTGATTTATACAACTTCTTAGGTTATGTTATGTTAATACATTATTTTGTGTTATTTTTTACGAGGAAAAACAACGACTAAAACTTAGTTATTCAAGGTTTAGATACTTAAGTTGATTAGGAAACAAAAATAAACCAAATTATTATTTATTAAATCTTAGTAAGGTAATTTTATTTACTGATTAACTTTCTTTTCTAAAACTTTAAAAACTAAGTTTTAGTCGTTATTTTTCATCGTAAACATATTAACATAAGGTAACATAACATAATCTGGAAATCGAGAAAAGTACAAGACAGAGAATTCTCATTTAGTATTTGAATTTAGATAAGCCTACTGAGTAAATTCTGCATAAAAAAGGAAAAGTTGAACGACGCGACGCCTAGCGTCGATGTGATAAAAAGGCAAGTTTGGTATCGTTTTATAGCTTTATTGACCTTCTTTTGAAAGCCGAAAAATGTTTTTTCTAAAGTAAGCCATTTTGAAACTACAGTCGAAAAACAAAATTGAAAATTTTCAGTTTTTCTGCGTTATCTCGGAAACCATTTTGAATTTTAAAATTTCCTAAACGAATTCTGAAAGGTCATCAAAATATGCAACTTTTTGCTAATTTAACCAATACTGTCGATGAACTAACAAAACTTTAAAAATTGTTTATCAAAACAAAACCTACGTCTATTGGTATTTTGAGGTAATTTTCCACATTTAATCGCTCCAAAAGTACCCAATAAGTGGAATAAATATTTTAAAAATGAAACAAATTTATTTAATATTGTTAATTATGTGTATTAACAATTAAATGTTAACTTAGGTGCAAAATTTTGATTAAAAACCAATACCTGTACAGATTGCTATGGTAACACGTCACGTTTATTTTTAGTGTTTAGAGTTTAACCCCTTGGGAAGTTAAACTCATTTTTAATCCCTGGAGAATTAAAAGTGACACTTTAGTCCTTCTAAATGAAGAGTGGAGTTGTAGAGTAGTACTTTTACCCCCTAGAGTGCGAGAAATACTCTTTCAAATTAGTTTCTACAGTTTAAAAAAAATTGTGTTACTTTTAGAACTTTTTGCCATTTGAAAAAGCATGCTGCGCTTATATAATTTGTAATGTTCCATTAGCGAGTGAAAAGTGTGGAAAATATCAAGTTTATCATCAATCTCAATAAAAATGAAGACAACAAAACCAAAAATGATAAAGTAGCTTTTATTTATTAATAATGAAACTTAATTAAATTAATACTGATAGATCATTTTGACGATGTTATGTAGTAGAAATTTGTCTCTTGGGGATAATTTTGTTTAAACTTTTTTCTTTTGTAATACTAGGTACCTTATACCTCTACCAAAAGCGACCCCTTATTAGATTATAAGTTTGTCAAGTTTCCCATAAATTATACACAATTTAAAGTTTGCCTATCGTCATTTTCGATCGTTCTTTAACTAACTTAAAAAATACTTTTTCTACTATAACGACTCAAATATTTCACGCTATAAAACTTTCATAAAATCGTTCGTAATCAAAATGTAACGATTTTGACCTTATGTTCTATAAATAATTTTTTTTATTATTATTCTAGGTGTGGATATTCGGAGATACTTGGTGTAATATTTGGCTAGCTGTGGATGTATGGATGTGTACCGCTTCAATTTTAAATCTATGTGCCATTTCTTTGGACCGCTACGTGGCCGTAACACGTCCTATCACTTATCCCAGTATTATGTCTCACTCCAGAGCGAAGCTTCTGATAGGAGGTTTATGGATTCTCAGCTTTGTAATTTGTTTTCCACCTTTAGTCGGTTGGAAGGATGAAAAGGTACTTTTAATTTAACTAATTACAAAGTTACTTAAATTGTTTTACTGTTTTACAAAAGCAATTTGTGGGTCATTTTCCGAACCATCTCATTAACCTTAATAATAACAATTTCCTTACAAAACGCTCTTTTTTTAAAGTAATTAAATTTAAAAGAGAGCCTATAAAATAGTAAATTGAATTTCTCCAAGGTTTTTTTTTATTTCGTTTCAGGATGAGGACGATGTTACTAATTCGACCCGCCTTGAACATCCTCGATGTCCGTGGCAATGTGAACTGACTAACGAGGCTGGATACGTGGTGTACTCCGCCTTGGGTTCATTTTACATCCCCATGTTCGTCATGTTATTTTTTTATTGGAGAATTTATCGTGCTGCAGTTAGAACAACTCGTGCTATTAATCAAGGTTTTAGAACCACTAAAGGTAAATTTTTCTTTTAACGTGTTTTTTTTACATGCGATGGGAATTTCGTACGAATTTGTCAAATTGAAATGGAATTTGAAAATATACATAAATAAAGAAATGACTTAGGGAAAATCGTTTTAGATTTTGAGCTTTCGCCTTTGAAGACTTTTTTGCAGTATACAGTAATACAGTCAATCGAAAGTTGATACGTTGAAAGCTTCCATCAGCATATCGCATATCGATATACTTCAACTTTAAGCTTATTTTGTTTTGTACTTTTTTTCTCGACTTATTTGATTACTTATTTTCCTTAAGACCTACTTAACCTCCATATTTTTTTAAACACGCATTCGATTATTTCAATGCCATTAAATTGATGAGTAAGAAAAGTCGATTAAAGTAGAACCGTTGTTAGAACGTTGTATTTTGTAATCCATCACCCTTAACAAATTCCACAAATTTAATAAATTGATTTTAATATTTTGATAAGAAAATGCAAAAGAAATCCGGATTGGACAATGCGTAAATAACTCGAGAACGTAATTCCTTGCATCCCTTTTAAAAATCTTGTTGATGTAATTTTCATCCAGTACCCATGTTGACATATTCTATCACGATTTTCTTTAATAACAGAGTGGAATCTCTCTGCTAAACCGCTTATACTGTTGTCAAGTTCTTAAGCCAACTAATGCGCCTTACGCCCAATTGCCCACAGAAGTTCATAGTTGCTGTTTTGTCAGAAATATCACATCGAGTTTGCTGCATGTTCGTGAAAACTTTATTTATTTGGAAAATTTCTCTGAGAGTGGTGCCATATGAATTTATAATATTTACATGTGTTACCAGTGGCGTACTTCGGCAAGGGCAACTAAAGCCTAATATAGGCTCTCTGAAAGCAGAGGGAAAACACTAGTGATAGAAGTAAGTTTTACTAAACGCTATTCTTTACTTTATTATAACCAAGTGACGAATCCACTCCGGCCAGAAGGTCAGGCAAGTGACCTTGAAAGAGGTTCCAAAAAAACATCGGGCGAGCGTGGTGTCGTTACTCGCACCGACAGTTGACCACACAGCTTATTGAGATATTATGAGTTACTTCGGGGGTGTACAACGCCCCCCCCCCCATTAATACGTCACCTTCTGTTACTAACGTATAATATAAAGGCCGGGGTGGCTCCGCATTTCTTATGAAAAATTGCGTCCAAAAGTAAGCAGTTTAAAAGCTGCGTAGTACCGTAGTACCTAATGCGGCTGTTATACTAGACACACTACTTGTTTCTGGATTTTAGTAGCCAGCATAACCACACCAACCAGCGGCTTTTGTATACTAACGGCCGTAGTTATAGTCAGACGTTTATTTTGAGTGTAAACTACACGCGTGCAAGC
Source organism: Malthinus seriepunctatus (assembly GCA_963924605.1). NCBI lineage: Eukaryota > Metazoa > Arthropoda > Insecta > Coleoptera > Cantharidae > Malthinus > Malthinus seriepunctatus. Next base: position 1,000,567 of record OZ004602.1, read on the forward strand.
CCCTGTTTTTCAATGCTAAATTAAGTTACACGTCGCTTATACGTTGTACTATGCGCGTGTAAACGTCTATAACTATGGCTGTTAATATTTTATTATCACACAGCTAATATTACAGCTAGAGCTTCAATTGCGAGATTTTTCGCGAGAAATGAGAGTTTCTTAGTAACAGCAAAAATGTAGTGACGTGATCGGCTTGTTGGACACTGATGAAATCACTCGCCGATGAAAACACGACTTCTGTGAGTTCATATTACGTTGCTACCAAAGCCATAGCCACATTGAGCCATTTTACCAGCGACTGCTGTAGCTTCATAGACGTTGGTAGTGACGATGGTGACTAACAAGTTTTGGCTGTTTTATAACGAGCCTCATAGCCAGTTTTTTTGAATTGCTGTACGTACGTGTCTCCTAGAAAAAAAACCTAAGAACCTTAAAGTACCATTAAAAGTAGAATTATTCCATTCCTAAATCATCTTGCACCTACTATGACTTTTCTCGTTCAGTTTTATGTTATCGAAGAACGAAGCCCCCACAAACGCCCGTCAAAAATGTGATTACAAGGTCATTTAATTAATATTATGGCAAAAGGCTATGCAGTGGCTTATTTAAGAATTTCAGCTAGGAGGGTTATATCTAAAGCTTAACATATAGGCCTTCTGAAATCCGAGAAAAAACACTCACTGATGCCCACTCCTTAAAAAGAACAAGAAAGGCGAAGTGGCAATGAACCAGGTTTCCAAAGAGACATCGGGTAACCGTGATGGCGTTACTCACCAACAGCTGGCCACACAGCTGCCCTGCGGTTATAATTATTATTATGAGTGAATAGGTGGATTTCAGACCTGTCGTGGCCTTCCATCCCATAAATGCGTTACTGACGCTATATAGTATAACATGTAACCAAATGGACGCATTCAGATCACAGAACAGTTCCCAATAGCTGACTAATGGCTTATAATTTCTCTCTCTGTCTCTATCGGCATACAGACAGAAGGAGAGTATGAGGGATCATTCAGCTATTGGGAACTGGTCTGTAGTCTGGATGAACCCATTATCATTAGCCGTTAGTTTCACTACGCGCTAGTCGCTAAGCAAACTGACTAATTCTTACTAAAATTGGACATGGTCTAACTCTACGGGCAGCTTTTAAAATCGCTCACCGGCTAGGAAGGTTAAATCTAAAGCCTGACATATGGGCCTTTTGAAATCCGAGGAAAAACACTCACTGATGGCCACTCCTTAAAAAGAACAAGAAAAGCGAAGTGGCAATGAACCAGGTTCCCAAAGAGACATCGGGTAACCGTGGTAGCGTCACTCACCAACAGCTGGCCATATAGCTGCCCTGCAGATATTATTATTATGAGTCAATAGGTGGAACCCAGGCCCTATGTGACCTCCCATCCTATAAATGCGTCACTGACGCTATAAGCGTAGTATGGAACCAAATGGACGCATTCAGAATACAGAACAGTTCCCAAGAGCTGACTAATGGTTTATACTCTCTTTCTCTGTCTGTATCGGCATGCAGACAGAAGGAGAGTATGAACGATCAGGGCCCTAATTCTCGACCATTCGTTTTCGTAACGAAAGTGAGATAAAACGAGTGGTAGTATGCCGAACCATTGCCGAAATTTGTCGAATAGAACGTTTGGCAACGTTTATCCTTTTAAAAATGCCATTTTACTTGTCAAATGTTCAGTTAGCTGTAGATCTTCTTTTTCATACGTTTATTTTGTCACTCGCAAAAGTGCGCTCGTATTATAACGAGTGGCTTTGAAAACGAATTTCTCAAGAATACCATTTCACGTAAATTCCTTCGTTATTGACGTCATTCACGTGGCGTGTACAAGATAATTTGCAACGTTGCCAAGTTGCATTCAAGATAGGAGATAAAACACTCGTTTTAACTAGTTGTTCGTGATAAGTCGAAGAATCTCAAGAATTGAGCCCCAGTCAGCTATTGGAAAGTGGTCTGTAGTCTGGATGAACCCTTTATCATTTAGCCGTTAGTTCCACTACTCGCTAGTCGCTAAGTAAACCGACTAATTTTTACTAAAGTTGGACATGGTCCAACTCTAAAGGCAGCTTTAAAAATCGCTCACCGGCTGCTGTGAGTTCACACTGCGTTGCTAGATAGCTTCTAATAGCCTGCCGAAACGAGAGACTATAGTGTGGCTACAGCAAAACATAATTTAAAAATTTTATCAAACCTTAAGAAATATGGAGTGCGAGTATTTCCTGTTTGATTTAATTTCCTTTAACCGTGTTTAGCAAGCGCATACAAATACACAACAATAAAGGGGTTTGGATAATTCCGTAATTGGCATGAATGTAAATATTGAAGATTCCAATTGCACATAAAATTTTAGTTGTTATTGATTAAAAGCTCTTGCACATGCACTTATAAGCTAAAAGGCTCATCCTTAATTGAAAATGTTGGTCATTTATAAACTAATTCATGTAAATTCAAACAGGATATGCAATAGATGATGTTGAACCGCACACGTACGCCATTCTACCAATTCTACATATTGGTCAAACGTGTAATACGAAAGAAAATAAGAGAAAAGCAGAAACACGTACGAGGGCCAGAAAATTGACGGAATCATTTTTTCTGATAGGTACATAGGAAAGGTCTGACTTTTTAAAACGACCATTTTTCGCCAAAGCGACAAATTTTCAGTTAGCACACGAACGGTGCACCCCCTTACAGTAAGAAGTTCATTCATAACTCATTCTGTCGAGTTTAATAATTCATAACTTTTACTAAAGCATTACATCTTACAATTCAATTGTTATTTACTCAAAACAAAGCTTAATATTTTCCACCCTTCACCCTTACTGTAAAAAAAGTAAACCTTTCTTTTATTTGTCAACATTATTGATCCTTTTACCGTTTATTTTTTCAAAGATCTGAATTAATCCTTTCATTATACCATCTTTTTTAATTTTTTTCTTACGTTGCCATCACTTCCAAATGCAAAGCAAAAATAAAGCAAAGAGTAAATATAATTGAAAAATGCTAAGACGTTTGATAAAATAAAAAAAGTCACTCCAACAATCCCTTTAGTCTACTAATTGTAAAGAAGTCCGGAGGCGTTCCATAATCGAATTGTTTGTAGAATATGAACAAAGGACCGATAAGGATTGACTCAAACGGAAAATTTAAATTAAAAAATCATTCAGTTATGGATTTAATTTTTCAATTTTTACTACGAACTACATAACAGTTCCACCAGCTTTATTTGCGAGCTGAGGGGACGTGGTCAGCGCTGTCATAGACTTTGAAGTACACTACGAGTTAAAAGTATGTCGGTTGCTAAATTTGACAAGTAACTGTCACTAAAATTGAATATAGGTTAATATCAAAACAGTGAATTTCAAAAGATTGTAATAAAAATATTTTAGTTGACATATTTTTCGTAACGCAAAATTGGTTGGTGGAGCTGTAACTAAAAATGCTATTTTTTCTTTCTTTTAGGATCGCGCGGTTTGGGTAATCGTTTTGAGGAACAACGCCTGACTCTGAGAATTCATCGTGGTAGAGGTTCGTCTACTAGACATCACGGTTCGCCTCACAGCACAGGAAGTAACAGTACCACGACCACCACAGGAAGTGCGACTCCTAGTCCACGCGGAAGGCACGAACGCGTTAAAATTAGTGTTAGTTATCCTTCGTCCGAAAACATTCCGTCGTCACATTCGACTCCACAAATAATACCAAATAGTCCTACGAGTCCTTTAGGACACGCGACGTATACAGTTCATTATACGGCAAACGGTAAAGATGCCACGACGACAAATTTGTGTCGTAACAAAGATAATCATTTAAAAGTGCACAATCGTTTAGGTTCCTTAAATAGAAGACCTAGAAGAGCTAGTTTCGATAACCACATCGAAAGAGTTAGAGATCCGAGTCCTTGTCCGAGTGTTTTCGACGATGGACTTAATAATAAGCCGAAAATGATATCCAAACGTATGGGAAAAAGAAATATTAAAGCTCAAGTTAAAAAGTTTCGCATGGAAACAAAAGCGGCAAAAACGTTAGGAATTATCGTCGGTGGCTTCATATGTTGTTGGTTACCGTTCTTCACCATGTATCTCATACGAGCGTTTTGTCGTACTTGCATACCGCCCTTATTATTTTCGACTCTATTTTGGTTGGGCTACTGCAACAGTGCCATAAATCCATTAATTTACGCCTTGTTTTCCAAAGACTTTAGGTTTGCTTTTAAACGAATTATTTGCAAATGTTTCTGTAAAGGAAATTCGTCTCAAAATTCGAGACGCGGATCCGATGGATCTCAACTTGGCGGAAGGCAATTTCGATCTGCTAGTTATAATATTACACAACACGGTAATTCGTTAGGGGAAGAAAGCGATCCTGGTGGAGATCCTTCGGATTCGAGATGACGCAATGAGAAAAATAGTAATTTGTCTCAAATGTACCTGGATAAAAATTCGGCCATTAAAGTAGCTATGTGTATGTTTGGATGACAAGACGCTAATAAACTACAATGAGGTGTAGTTGTTTAGGATCGCGCAATTGAAGAATAATTGCTACTTTTTTTTGTACTGATGACTAAAATTTATTGTTGTTATTATTTCAAAGCATTTACGGAGAGGGAAAAACTAACGACTTATTAAAGTATAAATTTCTTAAAGTTAAGACAGTAATTATTCTGTAGACAACATCAATTTTGTTTAATGACAGTAAGTACCACACAATGCGTTAAATTAACCAAACATTATGACTATCCAAGGCCTCCTTATTTAATTAAAAGAAAACGTCTTTTAATACAGGGTGTCGCATTTTCAACTTTCATTACTTAATACAATTTTACAAATGTAAGTCGGGTATTTTAGGATTTCATCTTTAAGAAATTGACGATCGCGGTTGAATATTTCCACACCAACTCCCTCAGAGCTCAAGTCCACGTCCATGTTTTATGTCATCACAGAAGATCGACTACCTTAAAAAGTCTTGAATTGCCTTTGAAAGTTAACTAAAAATAAAGATTGATAAATAGTATTAATCGAAAGAAAAAAAAAATTGTTTCTGATAACATCAAAGGCCTTACCTTATTGGTTAACCTTTAACGATAATGATTTTCGTTAATTAACGCATTTTTCAATTCTGTAAGTAGGTATAGTAAGCATACATTTATAGTAATAAGTTACTAGAATAGGTACGTTAATTAAGGGAAATCGTTATCTAACGTATTCGTTAAAAGTTCTTGAATTGGGGGGGGGGGGTCTATAGTAATACATGAATTAACGATTGGGGCTATAGTTAATAGAATACGTTAATTAATGATAATTGTTATCTTACATATTCGTTAAAAGTTATAGATTTGGGGGGGGGGGCACTATACTAATACATTAATTAATGAAAATCGTTATCTAACGTATTTGTTAAAAGTTATAGAATGAGGCAAGGGACTATAATAGTAAGAACGTTAGTAGAATTCGTTAATCAGCGAAAATCGTTATTTAATGTATAATACATACGTTAAAAGTTCTAGAATTAGGGCGGGGGGTATAACAGTAATACATTTCTTAACGAAAATCGTTATCTAACGTATTATTTGTTGAAAGTTATAGCAAATATAGAATAGGATGACGACAGTAATACTTTAGTAGAATACGTTAATTAACGAAAATCGATATCTAATGTATACGTTAAAAGTGTTGGAATAGGGGAGGGGGCACTACAGTACTACAATAATTAACGAAAATCGTTATCTAACGTATTTGTTAAAATATTTAAAATGGGGGAAGGACTATAGTAATACGTTAGTAGACTACGTTAATTAACGAAAATTGTTATCTTACATATTCGTTAAAAGTTATAGATGGGTGGGGTACTATACTAATACATTAATTAATGAAAATCGTTATCTAACGTATTTGTTAAAAGTTATAGAATGGGGCGAGGGACTATAGTAAGAACGTTAGTAGAATACGTTAATCAACGAAAATCGTTATTTAATGTATACATACGTTAAAAGTTCTAGAATTGGGGGGGGGGGGTATAACAGTAATACATTTCTTAACGAAAATCGTTATCTAACGTATACGTTAAAAGTTTTGGAATGGGGGGGGGTACTACAGTACTACATTAATTAACGAAAATCGTTACCTAACGTATTTGTTAAAAGTTATAGAATTTTGTGGGAGGGACTATACGTAATACGTTAGTAGAATACGTTAATTAACGAAAATCGTTATCTAATGTATACGTTAAAAGTTTTGGAATTGGGGGGGGGTACTACAGTACTACATTAATTAACGAAAATCGTTACCTAACGTATACGTTAAAAGTTTTGGAATTGGGGGGGTACTACAGTACTACATTAATTAACGAAAATCGTTACCTAACGTATTTGTTAAAAGTTATAGAATTTTGTGGGAGGGACTATACGTAATACGTTAGTAGAATACGTTAATTAACGAAAATCGTTATCTAATGTATACGTTAAAAGTTTTGGAATTGGGGGGGGGGGGGTACTACAGTACTACATTAATTAACGAAAATCGTTACCTAACGTATTTGTTAAAAGTTATAGAATTTTTTTGGAGGGACTATACGTAATACGTTAGTAGAATACGTTAATTAACGAAAATCGTTATCTAATGTATACGTTAAGAGTTTTGGAATGGGGGGGGGGGTACTACAGTACTACATTAATTAACGAAAATCGTTTCCTAACGTTTTTGTTAAAAGTTATAGAATTTTGTGGGAGGGACTATACGTAATACGTTAGTAGAATACGTTAATTAACGAAAATTGTTATCTAACGTATACGTTAAAAGTTATAGAATGGGTGGTGACTAATAGTACTAGGTTAATAGAACACGTTAATTAACTAAAGTCGCTATTTAACATATGTTATGTTTGTATGTGACATTTAACTTTCTATACAAATCAAAAAATAGAGACGTGCACACGAGTCTTTTGGTATGTTGTACTCGTACACTAGTACACGAATTTATAACCTGAACATTCTTATTCCACGAGAGAGCGTATTCAAAGGCAACGAAAGGCTTCTTAATGTAACTAATAACCTGTCGTCAAAAAATTAGAGGCGTCCATACGAGACTTTGCGTCACTTCTGATACCTGGTTCTCACTCTTTAGAGCGAGTACGCATTTTTAGCCATCACTGTCTTGTAGTAAATAAAATACCTGATTCTTAAGTGAGACAAAAATTGCCTTTAGGGAGCACACATTAATTCAGAGAATCACAAAATAAAATTTTTCGATTTTTCACACGTTTGCAGTGAGGCTTGGACGTATGTCTTCCTTTTTATTTACATAGAGTGAACATAAAGTCTGGAATACATTTAAACCTCGAAACACGTTCTTATTCTATTCTGTTCTGTTCCCATGGAGATACTAAAAATGAAAAATAAAAGTTTCATTAAAAAAAGGCGTTAACGTCATAACTAAGAAGTAGAAATCCAAATACTGCCAATTCAAAATATCTATAACTGTATTCCATACCTTATGAACACACTGTATGTATTATTCAAAAGGAACATTCCACGGCCACCTCTTATCGTTTGACAGAGAGACTTCTGACGTTTACAGTTTCTTATAATATCTAATTCTTGAGCTTTCTTAATACTTAGCCCCCATCTTCTTTCAAAAGCGCTATAACCCGGGGTCGGTTTGTGCTGGCTTTTCACCCCTTCGCTGTTTCGCAAATATTTTGTGGTGCTTGCTAAATAAATACTCCATACATTCATAATTCTAGTCATTTTATTAAATTATTATTGTGTAGTAAAAAATTTTATGTTTAGCGTACAAAACGCTGTTCGCAAATAAAGGCTGTGTCTTTTAGCCAAATTAAGTAATTTACTTAATAAATGTTTGTACTTTTAAACTGTCAATACCGATTGTAATAGTTTAAGAAAACAAAAGTAAAAAAATGTGCAGTTTAGAAATGTTTATTAATTATTATATAAATGGCAATACTTTGATGTGTATTGACGCTGTGTTAAAGTTTAAATAAATTTTAAAAAATGTATATTTAATTAAATGTATATCTGTGACTGTCAAAAAACATACAAAAAATGTATATAATAATTGTACGATTATGTAATCAAAAAGCATGACAAAAATGCAATTTTGAAATTTATTTTTATTTTTTAATGCCTTTTGAACAACCCTTTGTTTCCCCTACAATTTTAATTAAAGACATAAATATTCGTTTAACCAAAAATATTAAACGTAAAGGATATTTACGATGGTACTATATAAATTATTCGTTAAGTGTAATAAAGTATTTTTTAAATTATTACTATTTCATTTTGCACATCAAAAAGTTGATTACAATAAAACGAAAATAATAAAAACAGAAAACAAAATCTTACATCAAAAATGTCGTTCGCTTTTAATAGCTTCACTTGGCTTCAAATTGAATTTCTACCAACTCAAATTGTAAAATAAATAAATAAAATGTTTGTCCATTTTGTAGAGAAATCAAACTCAAATCCTACAAACTTTCCTTTTCTTAATTAAACGTTTCGACGAAAGGAGTTAACGAGGATAAGAATCGACGACAGGTTCAAAAAGGGGCGAATAAGGTAAAACTTGAGGGTGAAACAATGAAATAATGACTCAATTAACTTACTACTCGACATGCTCGTTTCAAAACTCGCAGATTTAAGAAAATCCCTTTTAAAAAATTTTTATTTAATCCTTACGAACTACAAATATCAGTCTTGGAAAAGCTTAAACTTTAAAATCAACTATCGTTTCTATAAGGACTTCTCGAATCGCAATTTCTTCTATTTTTTTTCCCTAAAAGTATATCTTGAATTTCTTCGAGATCTTTTCCTTTGGTCTCAGGTACAATAAGTAACGAAAATAACGCTCCTATAGTAAGAATTAAAGCAAAACAACCAAAAGTTAATCCAGGTCCAATGGCAATTTTTACACTTGGAAAGAAAAATGTTACGTTAAACGCCAAAATCCAATTAAAAGCTGCCGATAAAGAGCTAGCTATTCCTTTAACACTTGGCGAAAATAATTCTCCCATCATCATCCAAGGAATTGGCCCGTAACCAATTGAGAAAGCAATTATAAATAGTGCTACGCAAACAAGGGGTAAAATGGATAAATAAGACACGTCGTAATGGTTTGATTTTAACTGAAAATAAACTCCCAACGTTCCTATACAGATTGCCATCACGGTAGCTGAAATTATTAATAAAATTTTTCTTCCCAGCCGATCGATTAGCAATGTCGAAACATAAGTAACTAGCACCTAAAAAAAGTTTAAATTAAAACGACTTTAATTAACATACCGCCTTCCTTCAAAAACTCATTATAAATTAATATCGTACCTGTACAACGCCGATTATAATGGTACAAACGTCGGCGGATAAAGTCGATCCTGTCTCTTGAAAAATAGCTCCGGCATAAAATAGTACAGAATTAATTCCACTCAGTTGTTGAAAAAACATCAAAGATAAAGAAATAAAAATTGCTTTTAAATTTGTTTTACTAGCAATCATGTCCAACCAATTAGTTTTGTTATTTTTTTCTTGATTTATATTATGCTGTATTCTCGATAATTCGTCTTCTACATCGTAATTTAATCCTCTGAAATAACGCAAAGACCTTCTGGCTTCATCGATTCTTATCTTTGAACATAAGAAAACCGGAGATTCGGGCATGAAAGAGAAGGTTATGCAAAAGACAATAGGAACTATTGACGATAATAAAGCTAGAAGTTGGAAGTTGTGTATTGTTCCTCCTAAAAAGTTTAAAAACAAAATTAAAAAATAAAAAAACTTAAAGATAATTAAAATTGTTCTTAATTTACCGATCGGTTCGTTCCCCAAGTCCTAAGGAACTAAAGTTTGTTAGTGCGAACAGAATAAGCTAACTGTTGACGTACTTTTAGTTCATTATAAAAACAGGTGTGGAGGAAATAGGTAGATAATAGGGCAAAAATTGAGAAATCAAAATAACTAATTAGGCAATAGAGCACCTCTGTAGCAAAATATGATTGCATAGACAATAATGAGGTGACTATAGATAAATAGGCATAACGTCAAACCCTCACACAGTCCCTCAGAGGTGTACAGAGCTACATTCAAACATAAAAATAAACAGGCAAACTAACGATCTGATAAATAAAAAATAAGCACGAAGGAGGCACAAAATCATATAGTCAAATTAGTCACAAAAACAGGTAGACAAATAGCTATACATCAGACATGAAGCACGAGTGGATGACTAGATACAGAGCTATACAAAATATAGTGAAAAATGGTGATAAACTTTCGATTCATTGGACGGAAAAGCAAACATACAAGTAAGAATTGAATGAGATAAATATCAGACAGACATGAAGATAGTCAATTAGGCAAACCGTCCAGATAAACAGACTCCAAGCAGACGCTCATACTGCTCATACAGACTAAAATTAATCAGTTGACACTCGGTCAAACATAAATAAAATCTAATAAATTTTCGATCTACGTATAAGAGAATGTAACACCGGTCTTACGACCTTTATTATTAATATTAGAAGGTACATTACTCCGTCGACGTCGCTCAAGTCGAAGACACTAGGGGGAGGGGGTTGAAGCGATGAACAAGCAACTACGAACACTTTTAAACCAAAAATAAAAACATTTATTAAAAATAACAAAATAAAAGGTTATGTTCACAAAACAAAATAAATGACGCTCCTGGAGGGTCCAGAAGCTCGAAGGGGACGTGTGGTTAGCCCTAAGGCCTGACCAGCTGGAGAGAAGAGATTAGCCAAAATACCTGACCGCAAAGTTTGGTTGGTTGGTTGGCCCAAGGAGCCTGACCGTATAGGAACACGTAGTTGGCCCAAGGGGTCTTTTCAACAAAAGAAACGATTGGTCAAAAGGTCTGACCGTTCAAATGACACGTGGTTGCCCCAAAGGGCCTTACAAACAGGAGAAACGATTGGCCAAAAATTCTGACCGTTGAAAAGACAGGTGCTCAAGCAGTAAATTAAACAGAGCCATCCAAACAGATAAACAGCAAAGATACGGTCAGATCTTCAGGACACAAATATAGTTTTTAGGTTAATCTTTACACTAGCAAAAACAAAAACACACGAAGGAGATAGAAAGTTGGGCAAACAAATTAGCAAATAAATATTTGTACAGATATAAAGAAAGTTGAGCAGTGTGATGAAGTGAGATGAAGTTTCGATCCATTAGACAGGGTAAAAGAAAGCAGACAGAAAGTTGTGGTCCAGCAGCTAAATACAGAGACATAATCAGTCCAGTTAACCCCCTTAAATTTTCGGCAAATTGTCTGACTGAGCCTCGAAATACCCACTTTCGACTTTCATCTTTAACAAAAAAAAAGTAAAAACTCGAAAACTATGTACTAAAAATTGTAAAAACAATTCAACGGCCACACGAAACCCTACGTTAACTGCGTATAAAATAAGTGCGAGTGGCTTGTTATCCTAACGGGTGACGTCGCACCAATCACAATGAGTGCATTCGTTCGAAATAAGCTGCATTTTTATTTTTGTTTTTTGAACTAGATAAATTTTTTTTTGTAGTTTTTTAACGATATTTATAATAAGAAAGTCAAATTTAACAATAAAAACTGAAAATAAATGATTTTAAAAATCCATGCTCCATCTTCCTCATTCAGCCCTGGAACAGCCAGCCACAGCTACAGAGGTTGCAATAAAGTAAACGAAACAATGGAATATGTGCTACGTCACTGCACTGCGTTAGCGCAAATCAAGAGATCTATGCTAGTGGAATACTGACTAAACATGACCATAGATTCTTGTATCCTTGATTTCATCTAAAGTTTGGGATGGATTCAAAACCGAATGGACGAGATAAGTTGTTATAAGGAGATAGCACAATGGGTCTGATTAAATGGTCTAAATGCACGTGAACTGTTGTAGTTTACCCTCCACCATAATAATTCTAATTTTAATCTCAATGGAGACATCTTTACCGATGGATCAAAAACTGAATCTGGCGCAGGGACAGGAATTTTCTCCCCTGAACTAGAAATAAATATCAGTATACCATTAGGAAAATTCACCTCGGTCTTCTAAGCTGAACTTAATGGCATACTAGAAAGTGCCAAAATGGTAAAAGAGAGTCTAGTAACAGGACAACACATACAGATATTGTCGGACAGTAGGGCTGCTATCGCGGCCCTGAACCGCCACAGAATAACTTCGAAGTTGGTCTCGGACTGCATAACAGCACTAAACGACATTTCGACGAATAATGCTCTTGAAATCTGCTGGATCAAAGGGCACCAAGGTAACGAAGGCAATGAGAGGGCAGATGAGCTATCAAGGCAGGGCTCGGGCTCCTACCCGAATGGGCCGGAACCGACCCTGACTCTGGCGGTCAGCACTCTCAATAGTCTTATAAAACAAAAAAAAATAACCTCAAATAAACATATGTGGGCGAAAGGAACGGGCTGTAGAGAAGGCAAAGCAGCAATTGCTGCTCCTTCGATACGACGCGCAAAATACTACCTCAACCTGTCTCGATTACACCTGCGAGTACTCACGGGCATCGTTACAGGACATTGTAAGCTAAACAAACACCTCCACACTCTGGGACTGATCAATAGTCCTAGATGCAGAGGCTGTAATCAAGAAGATAAAACTGCAGAGCACGTGCTTTGCTCGTGCCCTGCGGTAACATCAACTATAGGATCCATACTTGGTGACTACTGGCTGGATATGGTCAGATCAGAGATACTCCACCCGCCAAGCTGCTCGAATTCATCTTAAAGATGGGATGGCTCGAGGAGTGACGGGGAAGAAGGCGCCTCTGGGGAGGATGCACAATGGGCCCGATTAAGTGGCCTAAGTGTAAGCTGGCTAAAAGCCAGCCTTCCCGCTAGCAATCCAATCCAATCTCAATGGAGACATAAAGTAAGACCAGGAAAACCAGAACTCTTATGGCGATTTGCACTAGGCAATGGCTTAGGAATCGCCTCTAAATATGTTGCTCTCATTTGATTTATTAACAAATCAACCAGTTAGGTAAATCCTAAGCCGTTGTTCAGCGTTAGTGCAAACGGTCATTAAGTATCCAAACATACCATCAAACAACGTTACCATTATCTCAAGCTTAAGATTGTCATTTATTAGACAAGAAATTCGCTTTTTCGATAGAAAGTGATGAAAAATAAGCACACGTTGCTACCATGACAATACCAATAAATAGTTTAAAAAAATTACCTAAAATATATCCTAGAAGAAGTCCTATAGTAATCTGAAGTTGAAAAAATGTCCCTAGTGTTCCTCTTATTTTAGCATCCGCAATTTCGCTTACGTACATGGGTGCAGCAACGCAAGTAGCTCCACCTGCTAAACCGGCAACAAACCTTCCTAAACATAAGGTCCAAAAAGACGAGCTAAAAAAAAGAAAAATCATAACATAAATAAAATAATAATTTAGTGAAACTATTTACCTAAAAGCAATTAAATACCATGAGAGCAAAAGCGGTAATGTTAAAATTTGCAAAACTCGTTTTGGTCCAATTAGTGTAGAAATAAGTCCCGAGGGAATGGCGCCTACACCAGCTCCCATTGTAATTAAAGCACAAACCCACGAGAATTGTGAAATTGACAAGGAAAATGGAGATGGCGGTAATAACATTTTAGTAGCCGGCGAAGACCACGAAAGGTGAGTACCCAAAGCAACAGCTGATAAGGTGGCTGAAAATTGAATTATTTTGTTTTACTTTTTTCTAAAGCCTACCCTGCAATTTTAAAAGTTTAAATTATTGTACAAAATATTAATTTCATATTTCACGTGCCAAATTACCTATAAATGTTAAATCGTTTAACATCAAAATTTTATAAAAAAAAAAAGAAAATTTTATTATAGTGTGACTTTTCACATCGGTTAGATTTTGACATTGATTAAAAAAGGTTATCAAAATTTATAGACTAAATTTAAACGAAACGATTTTATTGAATTTTAGATATTTTGACGTCATTTTGGCGTCTATCCATTTTTTGTCTAATAAAATTCATATTTTATTTCGACAAATTAAATTCGAATTGTCTACAAATAGATCGAACTGCATTGAAATCCTCACCACTTTATCTTTACTACAATTTTATAATGTTGTTTAAACTAAAAGATCCCATGGCACCCAAATTTACAGGGTGTCCCGGGAGAAATCTGCCACAATTTGGGTGCATCCATAACTCGCTAACCTTTCCGAATCGGACTTGTTGATATAAATTTTTTTGCTCAAAATACATAAGTTTGGCAGATTCCTCCCGGGAAACCCTGTATTTTTAACCCCCCCCCCTCTTTACACGTGTTATCAAATTTGTTTAATTACCACAAAAACTAATTTTTAAAAATAAAAAGAGTATACAGTTTGCCCTCATTTTTTAGAAAAAGTAATTTCAGTATTTACTACCCCCCCTACACACCCTTTAATTTAACTTGTATTTTTTTTAAATTAAAAGAGAAAAATAAATACCTAAAGAAGTAGCTAAATATTGATTGAAAGTTTGACTTTTGGAATTTTCGTCAAGACTAACGGATATATTATCCATTTTTGAATTATTTTCTCCGGAAAATTTGTTGTCAGCCATAATTTTTAACCACTAGAAAACACACTCTCCACAACTCAATTAATCATCACCTAGTCTCGCGATCGATATTAAAATTCATACTAAAATTCACTATAAATAACAAATCTTCGGTCAAAAGGTTATCCTGATAAAAGGAGACGAGCCCCCTTACGTATTTGTTCTAAGTATAAACAAAAAAAAATTGTTGTTACCACAGTATAGTACGTTTATTAATCGCTTTACTTTTATTTTGAAAGGTTACAATAATTACAATTTTTTTAATTAAATTAGCAAAAAGTTCATTATCAAAATCGAGAAATTCTTCGGGTGGTCGTGTCACCCTTTATTTTAAAAATAAAGTAATTGTAATATACAGGGTGTCCCTGATAGGTTCAGGGAAATCTCTGAACATATACAGGGTGATTCATTGATATGGCGGTTTTCGATAGCTCCCTAGCCGTTGGAAATAAGGCATACATTTAAATACAAAAGTTATTCAACTCCTTAAGGAGCATAACCTAAAATTATTTTCATCTCTACAGAGTGTTGTATTACTGCTCGGCGAGAATATTTTTGATTTTTTTAAATGGAACACCCTGTATATTTTTCTATATTTCGACTTGGTGTTAAGTCGCCTACATACCTATATTAAAACTTTTTAATTTCTTTGTGGTGTTGCCAAGTTATTAATTTTTTTCTCTAAAAATTCCCGCGACACGCGTTACTTTATAAAATCGTACTAAAGCCGTTTTTCAAGGAATAATAATAAAAAAATTTTTCTAGGTGGTTATGACTATCCTCTATGCTATAAAGTTTAAAAAATTCGAAGAAATTGTACAGGGTGTTCATTAATGCGTCACAAAGTTACTCATTTTGAAATGACCATAACTCGTTATTTTCAAATGGAACACCCTATATATTTTTACATATTTGGATTCCTGGTAAAATTTAGATACTAAATATGCAAAAATATACTGAGTGTTCTATTTTTAAAATTATAAAAAATTACATTGGAACACCCTGTATATTTTTGCATATTTAGTATCTAAATTTTACCAAGAATCCAAATATGTAAAAATATACAGGGTGTTCCATTTGAAAATAACGAGTTATGGCCGTTTCAAAATTAGTAACTTTGGATCGTTTTAATGAACACTCTGTACAGTTTAATCGAACTTTTTCTATTTTATAGCATAGGGGATAATCATAGCTGCATAGGAAAAGATTTTTGTTATTATTTCTTGAAAAATGGCTTTAGTACGATTTTATAAAGCAACGCCTGTCGCGGGCATTTTTTAGAGAAAAACATTAATAACTTGGCAACACCGCAAAGAAATTAAAAAATTTTAATATGGGTATGTAGGCGACTTAACACCAAGTCGAAATATATAAAAATATACAGGGTGTTCTATTTAAAAAAATCAAAAATATTCTCGCCGAGCAGTAATACAACACTCTGTAGAGATGAAAATAATTTTAGATTGTGCTCCTTAAAGAGTTGAATAACTTTCGTATTTAAATGTATTCCTTATTTCCAACGGCTAGGGAGTTATCGAAAACCGCCATATCAATGAATCACCCTGTAGAGTATTCCCGAAATCAAAATGAAACGATAGTCTAACTTGCTCATACTGGCTGTTTAGATCAGAGATAAATTAGGAAAAAGTTGCGTATTCCTGGGCCCAATACAGTCCCACCAAGGATAGTCGCTAGCTGAGAAATTTGACAAGTAACTGTCACTAAAATTGAATAATAAATATACAGTTGTTCCAGGGAATCTTTGCCGCTGTATGTCACGATAAGACGACATACGTCGTTACAATTTAGCGTCATATTACGCAGCGCCAACAAAGATAGTTGCTACACTAAGTATAAGATTGCGTGTTTTTGCGTACTTAGCCGAGTTCTCCACCGGTAATGATCCGCTGGAACAACTGTAGGTAACATTAAGACAGGAAATTTGGAAAGTTTACAATGAACTAAAAAATAAAACCCCTTGCCAATGAAATATGACACTTCAAATTCAAAAAAATGTTCATACACTCAAATTTTAAACACCCGGTATACAATCCTACTAATAGTCCTTTAAATCTAAGCGCCCCGGATTACAGTTTTCTGTGAGTAAAAATGGAACCATTTGATCTTTACCACTAACATATTCCCCATGTTTTAAAAAAATTATATACAGGGTGTTTGTGTATGGAGACTTAATCTATCATGCCTCTCGATTTTAATCAAAACTATTTCGTTCGCACGCCACTGACTTGTTTGACCAATTTATTGAAAAGCTTTTTCTTTTCTTGTAAAAAAAAACTATAAATAATGAGAGCTGTATAGAAATTCGCCCTATACAGGTAGATTGAAACTGTTAATTACTAAAGTCCAGGTAGTGGTTGCAATTAATTGTGCGTAACTAAACTACTCTGTCGATAATCGGACATTGATAGAACAAATCCACTACCTAACTACAAACTCGTAAATCAATATAGCGGCATATTTTTTAAGAAATAAAATGAAAAAAATTCCTAGATAAAAATAGATTCCTCCAAACTGAAAACATTTATAATTATAAGAGCCGCTCTACACAATTATGCGTGCCTTGCTCTTACAGAGCGTAGGTACAGATGCATTGGGATTTAACCGCTTTACAGCCAACGTATGGGACTTAGGTACAGTAGTATAATGGGATCCAAAGTAGAAAACTAAGGAACCTAATTAGCTAATTTTAAACTCCGGCGTAGTTTACCATACCCTTCCGAGAGCGCCGTACGGTCTAGATTCCAGTCTATAAACCACGACCGACCACAATCACCCTTAATATCTTTAAATAGTCCCATGTGCAAGTTCCTATTTTCCGACTTGCAGAAAGTTAAACGAAACAGAAAAGCTTTCTTCAAGACTCTCGGCATTTGAATGTACATACAAGGTGATTCAAAAATGTCGGATTTCCTCTTTAGAAATTTAATACCCGATACAGCTACACCACAGAATACTGGTAGCTAAAGGGGCGTGGTCAGCGCTGGATAAAATTTTAAGGTACACTACGAGTTACAACATTTCAGCCGCAAAATTTGACAAGTAACTGTCACTACAATTGAACATAGGTTAACATTAAGAGAGGGTTTTTGAATTAAATGATGCTAAAGATCATCAGATCTTTTAATTAACCAATTTATTTATTCAACAGAATTCTTCTGAAAAGCAGAGCAGCTCACATGGGTTTCTACAGAACTTTTAAAATATTGTTCCGGGAACGTTTTAGGACTAGTGGGCAAATTTCAAGCGGGCCATCAATTTATTCATGGTAAAATCTAAAAATAACTAAGACGTTTGGGGGTTCCGATTTTATTCCTTGTGTTCTAAGTGGAAATTCGGAAATGGAATTGTGGGTTCCATTGGAGACGTTGAATAGATTTAGGTTGCATGTTCAACTGATGTGGATCAAAATTAGGACCTCTACTCCTGGGTAGGTAGAAGACACCCTTACGATTTTATTCCTGCAGGCTGGTTAGGTAAGCGAGGTGACAGGGAATTTTTTTAAAGAGACATCGGGTGACCGTGGTGTCGTTACTCACCAACAGCTGGTCACACAGCTGCCCTGCGGCTTTATCATTACTACTATTATTATTAATTACTATTATTATTGTAAATATCTTAAGCAACAAATTGCAGTTACTTATCCAAGCGTTTTATGAGACATTAAACAGAAAAAAATTCTCATTTAAAGCGCATTCTTCAGAGCGACTAAAATTCTATAAACCAATTTTGATCCGAAATTCGATTTAAAAAACAAGTAATTTCCTGACAAAGTCCAACAATTTGCTGCAATAAGACTTCCCTTAATTAAAAAATGTTCTCTTAATAAGAGAGAAATAATTTGTATGTTTATTTTTTTAATTAACGAGCGGCATCAACTGCTATGGTTATTAGCTGATTCCTTACGCCACTTTAAGAGTAGGACTGTTAATTGTATCCCAAGAGTCATGGACAATTGTCCAACTCATCAGGATTCGAACGTATTTCTAAACTATTTTCCAATTCATAAGTCTTTATAATTTCCCAAATTTCAATGGCTTCTGTAAAGTCTAAATACGCTAAAGTATTATTATAGGTTACAATTTGTGGATCAAAGTAGAATTGGGGTTAGGAAAACTAATTAGCATTTCTTAAAGGAATTTACATTTGCATAACAATCTATTGATCGATGCTTTCTTGTTAGCTGCGTCAACTTGGTGTAACATATTTCGAAACCGACATAAAATGTAATAGATAAAATAGATAAAATTCAAACGTCTATATGTTAAAGAAAATGCTATATAAAGGCATCAAAAGAAGAGTTTATTCGACGCTTTTCACTGAAAAAAATTTGTATACCGTCCTCAACAATTTAAATTTCCAATCATATCTTTGATTTATTTGAGCTTCAACCTTTAAACCACGGTAATAATATGGAAGGTATGCCGACGGGCTATCTTACCACTCGTAGCGAACTGAGGCCACTTGTGAACGACTTTATAAGACAGAGAAAGCACATTAAGAGAACGCGCCAATATAAGACAGAAAAAGCACATTAAGGGATATTACTCGCACCAATTCAATGCGTTTAATTAGCCATCAAAATTATTAATAATGATTTATTTCATTAAACGCTGATAAATTATTACAAAAATGCGTTACTTAGCCGGAGTTTATGCTTTTTCTTTCACCGCTAGTGTTCAAGTTTTGCTTCAGCTTTGAACGTCAGTCGGCATACCTTATATCTATTACCGTGCTTTGTACTAAAATATATTTAAATAAAAAACTTGAACAGGTATATTAAAAAAAATAATTTAATTTCGGCAGTTTTGTTACAATAAAAAAACGTAAAAAATAGTTTTTAATAAATAATTTCGCTTCTGTAATATCCAAGAGGTACATTACTTAAAACTTGAGCATGAGCTTGAGGAGGAACGACGTTAGGATTAATTACGGCAACAGGTGCCGTAACAATTTTTGCTGCAGGCGCATCTTGTGGAAGATTAGTTGCTGCAACTCGAAAACCATTTACGGGATCAGAAATGTAATTAACAGTTTGAACAATTCCATTTGCATCCAAATACGAATATCCACCTCGAGTTATTCCATCTGCTGTTTTCGTCTCGCTTTTAGAACTCAACGGACTTACGTAACCGTACGAATATTGTCCATAAGCGTCTTGAGTTTGGTATTGAGAGCTTGTGGCAATTGCAGGGATGTAGGAGTGGGCACTGATTGGTACTTGAACTAGGTGGTGCGTTTTAATCGGTACTACTGTGTTTACTAGTTGGGCTGGTATTGGACTAATTAAAGCGTGTTGTGCTGCTTGTAAGTCTCTTAGTTTGGTAGCCTCGACGGCCGATAAGTGTTCTGCTCTTGCACGTGCGACTTCTGGTAAATCTTGGACTGGGTTTACGACAATAGGTGCGCTAGCAGGGTAGGCGTGGACGGCCGCTAAGTGTTCTACTCTTGCACGTGCGACTTCTGGTAAATCTTGGACTGGGTTTACGACAATCGGTGCGCTAGCAGGGTAGGCGTGGACGGCCGCTAAGTGTTCTGCTCTTGCACGTGCGACTTCTGGTAAATCTTGGACTGGGTTCACGACAATCGGTGCGCTAGCAGGATAGGTGTGGACGGCCGCTAAGTGCTCTGCTCTTGCAAGTGCAACTTCTGGTAAATCTTGAACTGGATTTACAACAATCGGTGCGCTAGCATATGCGTCTCTTTGAGCAGTCAACTCGTGTTCGAGTTTTGTCGATTGATATTGTGCCAAATGTTGTAATTTTGCTAAAGCAACTGCAGGTACGTCTTGGGGTAAATTGGTTGCTGCAACTCGAAAACCGTTGACTGGATCGGAGATGTATTGTACCGATTGTAAAATTCCATTTGGGTCTATGTAAGAATATCCACCTTGAGTAATACCGTTAGCTGATTTTGCTTCACTTTTTGCACTTGTGCCAGTTGCGTAACCATAAACATATTGTCCCCAAGCATCTTGGGCTTGATATTGTGTTTGAATGGGTTGTGAGTAAGGTGTTAGTCCAATTGTTACGCCAGAAGATGAAACTTCTATTATTGCCCACAGAGATATGCATAAAATCTGCATTTAATAAAAAAAAAAGTTAAATATTGCTTATAAATAATTAATGTACTTACAAACAGCTTCATTTCTAGCTCAAGAACTCACATTAACTATATTCAATAATAGGTTAATATGAATTTTATATAGCCAACCACGCCTTTCTTATTATGACCACGCAATTCCTAAGTGCAAGATTTGCTTACAAATACCTTGAAATTGAATTAATTCTTAAGCATTGTAACGTAGTCATTTAAACCCGGATATTTATTTTTGGTCAAGGTTTTCTTTTTGCGAGCGAAAGAAATTTTTCGCCGGTTAATTTCAACCCTTAATTGTTCATCGTTATGTGTTGAACGAGTTTAAGCTTTTCCAACACGAGAACTTCTTCAAGTGTGAAAGCGTTCTAGGGCAAATTACTTACCCTAAAAATATTTTTTATTAAAGACAAATTTGACACCTTTTATCTTTTGATTTCTACATGATAAATAAATTATTATTAAGAGGAAAATGATGCTAATGTAAATTAACATAGAAAGGGTTCTTATATAATTTGTTTTGGAGTTTAATTTGACAAGCTTTGGGGGAAATATTCAATTTTAATTGTATACCGAGTTTCCATATCGCGATGAAATTCAATTTTTATTTATTTTTCGTTATTTTAAGCACCTTAACTTATTGTGTCTATGGTTTTCTAATGTGTCTATAGTAGATTTTTTAAACCATTTTAAATTCTAATCCTAAAAAATTTTTTTCTGCAGGGCCTAAGGAGACCAGTGACCACGGCTCTCGGTGGGGATCATGTAAAATCATTTTTTCGTTATTTCCTGCTTCCCTAATTATTTTAGGAAAAAAAGCTTCAAATAAAAGTTCTAGAGCATAAAATTGCGCAACTTCAACAAAATAAACAAAATAAATTTTGCCCGTTTTGTGACGGCAGAAGTTAGACTTTAGTGTCGAAAAGTGTCTCAAAATAATTTTAGGTATTTTCGACATTTTGGCTCTAATTTCTGCCGTTACAAAGCACGCAAAATTAATTTAGTTTATTGATTTATATGCAAAAATATCTGTTGTGTCAACACAAGACTTTCCGATTGAGTTGATTATTTTAAGACCAAAACAGTTAGAAAACAAAAGAATACTGAACATTTTTATAATTACTGATTAAAAATAAATAAAAGTCAAAATTTTTTGACAAATGTCAAATTTTTTGACAACTGTCAAATTTTTTGACAATTGTCAGAAACGTCAGCTGCCAAATATTATTAGATATTTGATTGCGTAAAACTCTTTTAAAAACAAAATAATTTTAAAAAATTTTATATCATTGAATAAAAAAAAAAGTTCTCTATCGGATGATTTAAAAAAAAATATATAGTTCCATTTAAAAAACACAAAATTTCCTTAATTGCACGCCCCCTAGCGGACCGATTTTGAACAAACTCCTTTCTGCACTCCGTCGTTATCTGATAAGACCCTATACCAAATTTCAAGTCAATCGGTTCGGCCGTTTCAGAGATTTCGTGGGGAACTACATCCACACATACATACACACACACAGACTTTTTTCTAAAAATGGTCTAGATCGACTCGGGGGACCTCAAAATACATATATCCGGTGTTATCTCAAAAAATATTTTTTACCCCATTAAAATACTTTCCTTTAATACCTTAAGGTATCGGAAAGTAATATTGTGCTCTATAAGTTTTATTCGAAACTTTTTTGTCTAAATTAATCAGGGAAGTAAGAAATTACCAAAGTAAGTAAATAGAAGAACTAAATCAGTACCAAATGAGTTGGACAAACTCGAATTCCTATATCTCGATCGAAATGGAGCATCAAAATTGATTTTCCTTCCCTATACAAATTTCCCCCACTATCACTTTTTTATTGCCCAATTGATGATCCACGTACCTCTCTGTGACAGTTTTTGTTTTTATAACAGCAGAAATGATGCTGGTATCGATATGAGCAAACAGGGAAGCAAGAAATTAACCAAAGTAAGTAAAAAGAAGAACTAAATCAGTACCAAATGAGTTGGACAAAATCGAATTCCTATATCTCGATCGAACTGGAGGATGAAAATTGATTTTCCTTCCCCATAGAAATTTCCACCCCTATCGCCTTTTTATTGCTCAATTGATGATCTATGTACTTCTCAGAGACAGTTATGGTTTTCTAACGGCAAAGATTTTTGCTCACATCGACACCAGCATCATCCAGTAAGCAGGGCACCGAAGAAAGAAAAGAAAAGAAAGAAAATCCAAAACAGTGATAGGCTGATAGGTAAGAAGAGAAAATTTTCTCACGCAATTTTCCGTTTTTCACCAAAAGTTGTATTTGTGATAGGTGTTGCCGAGTTGTTTCAGGTCGAATAAAAAAAATTATTTGCATTTTTCGACGTTTTGAGTCCTCCTGATTCCTAAAAAAAAATTTTTTTTGACCCAAAAATGTCTATGTATGGATGTCCCCCCCCCCTAGAGCAAAAACTACTGAAGCGATTTTGATGAAATTTGGTTTCAGCCAGCACTTTAAAATTATTTCATCGGCAAAAATAGCTTTAATAAGAAATATATACAGGGTGTCTAAAAATAAGGTGTTGTTTTTTTGGGCGCATATTTGTAAATTTGGACCAAATTCAATTTTACTTGGCTATAATAAGATAGTACAACTGAGCCCCTTCCCTTCCCTTCCCTTCCCTTTTTTTCAAATTGAAAAAAAAAAATCTTTTATTCAAAATGGCGGTCAATAGAACTATTGTCCCATTTTGTGTTTTTTCCCTTATAACTTGGCCGGTGATTATTATTATAAAAATTTCAAAACGGCATTATACAGCCAAAATATAGGGCTTTCGTCCTAAACAAGTCGATTTTTAAAATTGTTTCAAAATTGCCTAACTTTAAGGGGCCAAAGTAGGTCAAAATTTTGAAATGGATTTTCTCAAAAACTGGTCCGTCCGATTTATACAGATGTGGATATGTTATAGACAATGTGATTCTCTATCTAACTCTAAATTTTTAAAGACTTGTATGATGCGGATTCGGAGTTATGAGTTTTTGAATGTCAAAACTTCAATATTCTCCAATTGTTTTTGTAATAAAAATGAAAACCTGAAATTAAATATTTATATCAATCCAATGAATATCTATTATTTGACACTATTTTCGATTAACAAAACGCTTCCGGTTAAAAAAGAAATTACAAAAACATTAAGATTTTTAAAAACGCTCACAATGTTTTGAAAGATCGTAAAATTAGCTATTAAACGATACCAAATACTTTATATTTTGACTCTTGAAAATTAATTTGAAAATTTTAAATTACAAACTTTTAAAGAAACGCACAAAAAAATACATCAGGAAAAAGTTCCTCGTATGGCCACATCCGTTGTTTTTTTATTAAAATCACGGGAGTAAAGCACCTTTTAATCCCTCGTATGATTATTGCCCTCTATTTTGGAACACATTTTTTATCGTTAAACACATTTTTGCAATTTTTAAGTTGATAATCGTAAAAACTTAAAATTATGCCATATTTTTAGATAAAAATTTTAATTAAATAAATAAAAGTGAATTTGGGTGACCTCTATGGTTTATTTTTTAAAATTAAATTAAAAAGCGAAAGAAATTAATTTCACTAAGTACCAAGGTGATACTTTCACCCTGTTATTATGTAATTTCTTTACAACGTACTAATTTATCAGAAAACTTTCAGTTTCAGCGGAATTTGAAAATTTTACTAGTCCTATTCAGGCTCACGTGACCTTTCTTTCACCACAATCTGACCTAGACCTATTACAAGGATTGTTATAGTTCGCCTCTCAGTGCTATATCATCTGTGAAGCGTAAGATTTATTAGGGGAAAGTGACCAGTGACCACAGGTCTTTGCACGAAAGATACCCATTACATAAGTGGTGCAATGTATTGCGTCATATACCCATATAGCATGTACATATTTCGATTTTTCATCCCCTTCCAAGTTTGTTACAGATCTAGAGCTGTTGATATGCTTCTTCGCTTTTTTTATCCAAAACTATAAGGCTGAAAAGTTTCCTTTCGATGAAACGTTCACGTCCATTTTCTAAATTTTACTTTATGGCAACGGACTGGTACATTTATGTGATCTTCATCAGAAAGTTTCTTTAGCAGACAACCAAAATTCGAAAATGGGTTATCCATGAAGCATGAAGCGCGTGCTTCAGGAAGCGGTGTTGTAAAGTGCCCGGCTGAGGTGCTAGAGGCAAAAGTTTCTCGAAAAACGTAAGGCAAAAGTTTTTTTCATATACATTAACAATTTTTGCGGGCGAATATCTCGTAAACTAAAAAAATAGGAAAAAAATTAATCAAAGCAATCTTGTAGGAAATTTCATAAGCTTTCATTTTGTTAAGAATAATTTTTTCCCTAGGATCCACCGTTTTTGAGATATAAGTGAAAATCCACAAAACAGAACCTTTTCACCTCCTCCCTCTTAGGGCCTTAGCCTTATAGCTAGGACCGGGAACTTTTAGTATTTTTATTTTTCCCTCTGAACTAGAATTAGCACCTCAGACCCCAACGTTTGTTAATCGGGACCTGCCTATCTACCTATTTCAAAATTTGCGGATTATTCGTCTACAAATTAAATGCAACTAAAGAAAAAGATTTTCGCGATCTCTAGGACCGACTAATGAGCCTGCAAAGTATATTACTTGAACAAAAACCCACAGATGGTAGTTAGCAACTGAAATCGACGACTTTACACGTCTTCCGAAGCAAGAGTGCAGAGAAATTACAAAAAGTTGTTTTTCAGACGATCGGAGAGGATTCAGAGCCTAATATAAAATAAAATTTTCCTTTAAAGAATAAAAATTTATAAAAAAGTAAAAATGTTTACTTTAATCGATTACGTGGTTGAGAAAATAACGTATCTTTTTTCTTTTCGATTTAAAGAAAAATTACAAGAGCAAATAACGTGTATTTTTCTGCAAGAAGAAATCATGTACGATTTTACTTTTTTCGCTCGAAATGGTGGAAAACACATAATTACATTAACTTTAAGTGCCTCGGTAAGGGTAAAAGTTAACTTTTTTAGGGCGTGATCAATTAGATGACACAAAAATCGTTCGTTCGGAAAAATTTAATAGACGTAGCTAAGTCGATTGTTCGAATAATTATTTAAAAAAAATTGATAAACTAAGCCTACTTAATTAATAAAGATTTTTCTACCCTTTATTATTACATTACTGTTTTGCATTGATGAAAGTGATGGAGTTCAAAAATTAATAGCCCCCTTTTAAGGGCGATTTTTTTGAACAAAAAGGCGTAGGTTAATTTTTTTAAATTATAACGTCAACTGATTATCGCACACTATAATAAAACGCATTGAACCGATAATTTCCGCGCAATTATACAAGAATTACTTACAACAAGTTTTCTCGTACAATATTAATAAAGAAATTCTTATATTTTTTGTTCAACATTTCATGCTCAGTCAATTGTAGACCATATTATGTTCTCGTAGTCAAGGTTTTGAGGATCAAATCTACATAATTTCTTATTACGCCTGCCTACAATAATTCAAATTACATAACATTACCTTTATATGTCTACTCGTGCGTAGAGAATTTGTTAAAAAAGGGTACGTTACATATTTAACTAGTTAACACTTTCTCGCTATTTTTACGTTAAATACAAAAGAATTACTAAATAATTTTTGTACTCTTTTTATTTATTTCGTGATGCTTTTAACAATACCTATGCTGTACAAACTTTTTGGTAACGAGTCTTTAAACACATAGCACATGAGAACTTAATAATAGTGCCCTCTCGCTTTAGCGTGAGCTGCGAAATGTTCGGCTTTTGCATGTTGAACTTCTGGAGTGTCTAAAGGTGCTCCGTTTCCATGATAAATTAAAGGTGCGCTGTAATGGCCGCCGTAAGAATGTCCACCACTTGCTTTAGCGTGAGCTGCAAAGTGTTCGGCTTTTGCGTGTTGAACCTCTGGAGTTTCTATGGGTACCCCGTGTGGCCCGATTACTGGAACGTGGATGGGGTACGCGTAAGAAGCGTGACTTGCGTATCCGTGGTGGGCCGCAGGAGCTATGGCATTACGGGCAGCAGCTTCGTGGTAAGCCGCGAAATGGTGAGCTTTGGCAGCTTGAACTTCTGGAGTTTCTAATGGTTGTCCGTCGTGTCCTATAGCTGGCACCTGGTGATGATAGTAGCCGAGAGCACGTCGTTTGCGGTAATGCCCGTGCCCGAGTCGAGCGTTAGCTTCGGCGTGAGCCGCGAAATGAAGAGCTTTTGCGTGTTGTACTTCTGGCGTTTCTACAGGTCCGATCAGATGACCGTTACGTGCAGCGGCTTCGTGGTAAGCTTGAAAATGTGCGGCTTTAGCGTGAGCAACTTCGGGCGTATCGAGTGGAGTTCCATCGTGAGCGATTTGCGGAAGTCCATAATGGCCCGTATAATGATGGCCCGAATAATGACCGATAGCGTGTGCACCGTGTCCGGCAGCTGCGTGAGCTGCCAAGTGTTGAGCTTTTGCGTGTTGAACTTCTGGAGTTTCTACAGGTACGCCATGGTGATCTATTACTGGATAATGTTGATGGCCCGAAAGCCCGGAGTAGAAATTGGCATAACTATATGGGTGACCTGCTGACGCTAAGGCCAAGACGCACGAGAAAATAACCTTAAATGAAAAAAAAAATTAACACTCGATGAAAAAAAAGAAATTTTTATAAAACTTACAAAAGTTTTCATTTTGACCTCTTCAACCTCCTAAGACACTAGGACTGTTGATGACTGTAACAAGTTATCGCCCCAATGTAGTATTTATAGCGCCCCCCAATAACGAATGCCCCATCTTATTGACGAAGGTCCCTTTCACCTTCCAGAAAATGGTAGCCGACTTTTCTACACCAATTACAATAGCTTTTGTAAGAAAGAGTAGCCGAATTAAATTAAACGAGATAACAGAGCACAAAAATTGTTATTATTTGATTTATTCGGCAGAAATTTTGATAATTTTACTTTAATTTTGGCAAAAATATATAATTAAGTTGAAACTTACAAGTATTGCATAAAAAATTAAGTTATAAAAATTTACATAAACATGTAAATTTCTCGTATTTCCTACAAAAAATTTCAAAAAAATTTATTATCAGGATATAATTCGAGTTATTAATTTAATTTAACGACAGATTAAATTTGTAATTACAACTTAAACAACTCTTGTTTATAATTGCTAATTTTCTTATTGATTAATTGTCACGCGACAATTTTTCTCCATTACTAATTTTCTTTTGTTATTTAAATTTAATTTAATGGTAGTTTATTGACTTTTTTCCAATAATCAGGGGTCGACGACCATTTTTTCTATTTAAATTTTTTTTGAAAGAAACACCTTTGAGAAATAACGAGTGATGATTACGAAAATGGTGCCTAATTTTAAAAAAATGTTGATAATGACCTTGTTAAATGGTATGCGGTAATAAAATTTATTGTTAATAATTACTAAGGTAATTTTAAAGAGAAATTATTATTGATGAAGCAGTTTGAATCCAATCAATTTTCAATTTTTTTAATCAAGAGTTATAGCATCCATTAGTTTACCTCCGTCTCTTTTATTTAGATTTACAGTAATAATAATTTTGAATTTTAAATAGTAAGAGGAAATCTTGTTGGTTTTTTCTTAATTATTTTTTTGAGAGGTTTTATAACGTTATTGTATATTTTTTATTAGACCATGCATTTATCATAAAATGGTTTGGAGAAGCAAAATAAAATTGTAAAAAAAAATAAAAAAATTGACCAAATCATTTTATGATAAATGCATGGTCATGCAAATGTTATTAAATGCTTATAAAAATTCTCCAAAAAAACATAAAAAAGGAAATGCTTATTGCTTAATAAGATACGAAATTAAATAAATGACAACCCTTAAAAGCTCTAATTGTAGACAATTTATAATGTTCAAAAATTATCAAAATTTTTTTATTATTTGTCGTCTTCCCCAATAGCATTCTTCTTCCAATTTGAGCCAAATATGCGCATTTTGTCATCATTTGTATATAAAATAACGAATAATTTTTATTTATCTTGCCCATTTGTAATTATCATCTAATACACGTAGTAACAGTATTGCTTCCCCAACTACATCCCCATAAAAAAAATTGTAATTTTTCAATAAAATTATTTAGTAGATTTAACATGTAAAATCATACTTTGGCAGTTTCCTGCTTCCCAATTGATTTTACAAAAAAAAAATTTAAAATAAGAGTTTTCGAGCATAAAATTCTGCATCTAAATCAATAAGCAAAATTAATTTTGAATGCTTTATAACGGCAGAAATTTAATTAGAAAATTTGGAAAATTAGGAGAAATAGCGATTGCCACTTCAAATAAAAATTATCAAGACAGTTAGAAAACAAAAGAATACTATACATTTTTATATCACAGAATAGAAAAAATAAACGTCAAAAATTTTTGACAAATGTCAAATTTTTTGTCAACTGTCAAAAAGGCCAACTATTGAACCACGACGGTTGTTAGAATATTTGGGTATAAACTGGCTAAAAGAAACATTTTATTATTAATTTCATTTTTCTTTTAAATGAAACCTCAATTAGAGTTCAAAATATAGTACTGTTTTATATCTTCGGAAAGCTAATTGTACGAGCTTTCAAAATATTTAAAAATAGACAGGGTATTCCTAAAACTTTTGATATTTTTGTTTTTTTCGGTTTAACCGGAAGCGTTTTGTTAACCCAAAATAGTGTGAAATAGTAGATATTCATAGGATTGATACAAATACACATTTTCAAGTTTACAATTTTATTAAAAAAGAAATTATAGATTTTTGATGCTTTGACATTCAAAAAATCATAACTCAGGTTCCACTCGGGATGGTTTCTATTTCTGCAGTATTCGAAAAATCTAAAATTCTAGTTCGTTTCCTACTCTTATCCTCTTCATAAATGATTATTGAATCTAAAATGGTCAATCTAAAATGGCGCAACCAAATTGTTTTAAACTCATAATTTCAAAAAACAAGGTAGGCCATGCCCATGACTTCATTAAATACAGCGATTTTTCGATCTTCAAAAATATGTATCTAACGGCTCGGTTGCATAAAAGCGAATTATATTTTAATCCAAAAATTAGATTTATAATCCTTAGATATGGCAAGGTTACACAACAAAAATAAATAAATAAATAAAAATGCCAAACTTAACCTCAAATTTTAATTTACAAACGTCAAACTTTGACATTACAGTGTGTAACGTTGCCATATCAAACGATTATAATTCCAATTCTCGGATTAAAATATAATTCGCCTTTATGCAACCGAGCGTAATATGTTAGAGTTATTAATATATCACCGCCTACACATAAAAGGTTGTATCATTTAGGGGCTGATTTTTATTGCTAGTCCGTAGACACCATGTATGTAAGGAATATAAAAATGATAACAACATTCACTGAGAGAAATTGTCAATACGTAATAATTAAAACATTAATCCGTAATTATGTTACTAAAGTGTTGATAATAAAAACTCTGATATAGTCATAAACATAACAGGACTTTCCTACTTTAACGAGGATATAAAATATCAAAAAATATACAAGGTGTTCCTAACTGAAATCTTATCAAATATTTCAAAAATATACAGTTCCAAAGTATATTATTAACGATAATAATACAGTAAAAGGAATGCTCCCAAATTATATAATACAGTGATTTATTTAAAAAAACGAGACATTTGAAAATGAGTAAATTTGTTTCGCATTAATAAACACCCTGTACAATTTAATCCAAAATATTTAATAATATTTGACACCCTGTACAGATGAAATTAATTTTATAAGTTCAATAAGTTCTGTATACTATGTAAATGTACAGCTAAAATAATTTAACTTGAGGAGCGGTAGCGATAAGTTCGCGCATATTTGGCCACGCCCCTTTAATAATTTAAATACGTTGACTACTGCGTTGGTGGGGATAAATACTAATTTAGGTATCTGCGCATTCCCACCGCTCGTCAGCATAAAAAACTATTTAAGTATACTGTATTTCAAACGCCTAGAGAGGTATCGAAAACCACAAAAGGAGATAATTGTTATAATAGCCGCCATTTTAAATTTAAAACTTTTAAAAATATCCATTTAATTAGGCCCAAGATGTACTAACTTATATCCCATTTTAAATAATGTAAAGTCAAAATTTCCTAAACTTTGCCAAAATAACCTAATATTTTGGGCCACCCTGTACCAATTTCATTTAAACGCTGATTTTATAGTTGAACTTTTGCTAAAGTGAATAAAATTGGTTCAGTGGTTTTTGGTTTACGGGTGTTACATATACAAAGAGACTCAGGAGAGCATGGGAGCCCTGAGAGTGCTCAGGGAGCTCAAAACGTCCAAAGTCTGATTTTCCAAAAATGAATTTCTTTCCCATCATATTACTTTTTAAAAATAAAAATTAGCAGTCCTTTTAGTAGCGTAGAACTAAACAATTTAAAAAAAAGCGGAGGGATAGGAATTTTTTTTCACGAATCGCTTTATTTTGGGACCCTAATTATGGCAGAGATTTTTCCAGATCAGAGGCGTGCGGGAACAGGGCCAAAATCGCCTTTGTTTGTTGCAAAACTGCTAGTTTTGACAATATCTTTGATCACATTGAAAATAGCAAAAAAATGCATCTTACGTAATTTTTAACGTATAAAATTACAAAGAGAATGAGACCGGTCCGAACCCAAACGGATAGTTCGTTTATGCAGAAAAAAATAGAAACCATAGGAATCCTATAAAAGATGTATTTTGATACACAGAAACACTGTACCAAATTTCAACTTCAAATATTTATTTAAACAGCCACAATCGCTAGAAGACTAAAAATTTTCGACCACTAATAAAGTTGGAGCAAATGATGGTAGAGGGTGAAACTTTTTTTTAAATGAAAGGTATTGCCAAGCACTTTAAAATAATAGCAAATTGTAATTTTTTCTCAACTTCTTCGCAGTTTTTGAGGAGTTGTATACAAATAACAATAATTTGCTCAGTAACTTAGTGATAAACATGAAACATGCGGTGAACTACTCGTTAACATTAGGTGATAAAACGGCGAAGAAGTTGAGAAAAAATTACAATTTGCTATTATTTTAAAGTGCTTGGCAATACCTTTCATTTAAAAAAAAGTTTCACCCTCTACCATCATTTGCTCCAACTTTATTAGTGGTCGAAAATTTTTAGTCTTCTAGCGATTGCGGCTGTTTAAATAAATATTTGAAGTTGAAATTTGGTACAGTGTTTCTGTGTATCAAAATACATCTTTTAAAAGCATTTTCAAAAAATTTGGCCGTTTACTTTTTTCTTAAATTAAATTTGAAAATATATCAACTTCCTATGGTTTCTATTTTTTTCTGCATAAACGAACTATCCGTTTGGGTTCGGACTAGTCTCATTCTCTTTGTAATTTTATAGGTTAAAAATTACGTAAGATGCATTTTTTTGCTATTTTCAATGTGATCAAAGATATTGTCTAAAACTAGCAGTTATGCAACAAACAAAGGCGATTTTGACCCTGTTCCCGCACGCCTCTGATCTGGAAAAATCTCTGCCATAATTAGGGTTCCAAAATAAAGCGATTCGTAAAGAAAAATTGCTATCCCTCCGCTTTTTTGTTTAATTCGACTCTGCTATTTCCCAAAATTAATTAGGAATTTGTTAAATTATGGAGATGTAATACAATGTTTTTTGGTTTTTCCATCAATTTTCTTATTTATGCAATTAATTCGATCAATCAAAAAATATAAAATTACGAAACTAATTAAGTAAATCAATATACTGATAACAAATTGCTTTTCTCTAAAGTCAAATCAATTAGTTATTGATAATTATTATTAAAAATTTAATTTTTTTTGTGCTCGTGCGATTAATAGAGTGCATCGTATAGGTGCATTCCAACGAATATAACTTTACGATTTTTTTAATAACATTTATAATTTATTACAAATAGTTCGTGGCACATTTAATATTTTAAATTGCATAAATTTAAAAAAATAAATAATAATATTTTATTACGTTTCATTATTTAGTAACTGAAAAATATTTCTATGGTATTAAATTAAGAAACCGAATAAACATCGCGCACTTGCAAATATTTTGTAACAAAAATTGTTCTTTTTTAAATAAATAAGTGGACACGGTTGAAAAATAAAGAAACTTGTGCGTAAAATGGAATTTCACAAATAATGTGGTTTATTATTAAAAAAACATTAACTTCAAAAAATGACCCTTAAAACAATTATCGTGCTCCACCTACAAGGAAAAATTTAAAAAAATAAACGATGAAGGCGAGGTTTTCCTTATTTTCAGAAAAAATTTCTCTGAGATTATGTAAGCTCTCAGTGAGAAAACAACGGATGTGGACATACGAAGAACTTTTTTCCGTCCGTTAAATCTTGTAATTTTGTATTTTTATTAATTAAAATTTAATTTGATATTTTCAGAAAGCTAATTTTAGGAGCTTTCAAAATAATGAAAAATATAGTGGGTGTTCCTAAAAATTTTGATATTTTTGTAATTTCTGGTTGAACCGGAAGCGTTTTGTTAACCGAAAACAGTGTCAAATAATAGATATTTATAGGATTGATACATATACCCATTTTCAAGTTTTCATTTTTATTACGAAAGGAATTAGAGATTTTTCAAATTTTGACATTCAAAAAAATCATAACTCCGAAAAGGCTCGAGCGATTTTGATAAAAATTTATATTTCGATGGAGAATTACGTTGTCTGTAACATATCCAAAAAAGAAGAAATATGGCAGTGGAAATTTTGAGAAAATCCATTACAAAATTTTGACCTACTTTTTCTGTAAATTTGCAAATACGCTCCCAAATTGGCCACCTCATTTTTGAACACCCTATATAAATTTCTTATAAAAGTTTAGTTTGCGGATGAATAAATTTTAAAGTGGTTTTTGGTTCAAGAAAATCGAAAATTTTTTTTTGCAGTTTTGGACTCAAAACGTCGAGTAATGCAATAACAAAAATTTGATTTTTTCTGGATTATAGTAAAATAAACGATGTAGGTGAGATTTTCTTTATTTTGAGCAAAAATTTCTGTGAAATTATTTATGTTCTCAGTGAGGAAAAATTATTAGGCACCCTCGTAGCTCAAATACAAGAACTTTAAGTTCACCTGCCACCCAATAATTTTTTCCTATTTCTACCGTTAATAAATAAATAAAATTGCGTGGTTAGCAATGGTATTTATTTTATTAAATTACTAGTCGATTGTTCTTGAATGTACTTATTAAAAATTTAAATTACATAATAACTTAACCATACCTATTGTTACTACCTTATTTTTATTATAAATTAAGGGCAAAAAATTATAAATTTTAATTATTAAAAATTAGCATGAATAAGTGACAAATATAATTTATTAAAAATTCATATTTATTAATAATTTGAAATTTATTTCCGCATTCAATAAATCTTGATTAAAAAAACTACTGCTCCATTTTGTTCATCTTATAAATAAAATAAAAATATGCGTCAAGACATTACTAACAAGGACGAATTGGTAACCTTCATTAAAAAGCAAAGATTACCTCGCCCAACCTCTAGGCTTCAGACGTGTTTTGATCCACTTGTAATATCTTCAGTTAAACGGAGGAAGGTTTTGAATATTTCATACCAAAAGGTGCGACTCATTATGTAAATTTATAGAATAAATCAATTAAATTCCTTCGTATCGTATCAAAATAATCTAATAATAACAGTAAAAAAATATATGCGCTTGTGCAATGATAATTGTAGTATTCGAACAAAGAAATACCTATATATTGGAATTAGAAAATTGTTTGTTGCATACTTAGTCTAATTTATTTATACAACTTTATGGGCAACTCTTACCAACTTATGTAACAAGAAAGAGGGCAAAACTTAATATATTTTAAAATAATTAAATAAAACACCAACGCCTGTAATTAAATTACGTTTCTCTCTACCGCGGCTTTAGCTTTCCCTGAACATCTAACAATTGTTTAAAATTAATTAGTCGCAAAAACATTCAAGTTCAACGAGTCTACATTCGATATATCCATTTAAGTGGATTTAATCAATTTTTTTTCTCAAAAACATTCAATTTGTGTTAAATTAATGAGCGTTACATGTAACTCGTTTATGTCACGTTTTCTTCTATCAAGGCCCTTTTCAGTTTCTTCGCTGTTTATTTTTAAATTGTACATAAAACACACTCAGAATTTGCTTATCCATCTATGAGGTCATTTGCAAACTACCCTTCAGGTATCTGACTGAAGCAACTACCTATTAGAGAAATTAACTGAGTAATTATGGTTTACTCTTATCAAACTTCCATAGCAAAGATTTCAAAACTGAATGAGAATTTAATTTCACCTTCATGTTACATGAATTTTTGAATCTGCTAGAAGAAGCTCCTTGCTCAGTTCACTTAATTCAAGGAATTTGAATAAATAAGTGCAAAAATTACCACTTGTTTTCAATAAAACCAAAGCAATAGCGCAAAATTTACATAATGTAAGAAATAAATTTTATTTAACTATAATTTTGAGGAAACTTCGTGTAGTGTTTTGGGTCTACATTAAATAGAGCATCAATAAAACACTAAAAAGTGACAATCTTAAAATTTGTATAAATAAAATTAAGCAAATTCAGCCTTTCTGTGCATATTTATGAAAAAAATTGTACAATAACAACTCTAAATACTCAGATTGGATAACACTGTTCACATAAGAACTACTTCTATGAACAATATTTTAAACACTCCGAGTGAGAAGTATATTAACAATAAAATACAGTTTAGTAGACTTGCACTTTCTTAGACCTTAGGTTTAACTGGTTTAACACCACTGTGGGTTTCTATACTACACTCGCAAGTAAGTTACACTTTAAATTCAAAAAATTGTACTTTAAATTCCATTAATCCTCACGATCACCCAACCCTAGAAACTACACTTATTTGATTATTAAAAAGGGCAACAATAAATAACAAACGCATTTTATTAGCTTACTGTACCTTTAGTATGTAATTTATAAAAAATTATTTAATCAGTTATAATCACTTCAATTTAAATTCATGAACCCTGTGTCATGTTTTGTCTTTCGAATGTCCCGACGATGGTAACAATTTATGTCTGCGCATATTATTTATTACTCCATCTAAAGATGTAACCTTCTTCTTTGCACTTCCTTTAAGTGAATCTTGGCCGTCTTTTCTTATCTTTAACTTAGGGACAGAAGCTTCATCTAAGAAATCAAAATCGGACTTGTCATCTTCAGTGCTAAAATAACTTAACGTTTATATAAAAATAAAATAAGTGGTTTTAAATTACGGCTTGTATTCCATATTTTCGTCAGGTTTATCAGTTTCTTCTGGGGAAGGTGATCTATAACCTATACATTTCCAATTTAATTCAGGAAGTTCGCCTTTATCTAGTAAGTTGTACAATCGGTCAATTTCTTCAGGTGGAGGTTCCCAGTGTTTTAAATTTTTCAATTCTTCATCAGAACAATCTATATTCCAATCACCTTCCATTTTTAATACAAAAAATTATCTAAAATTTGATATTAATTTAAAATCATTTGAATATTTTTTCACCAGAAAGTAAGGTTATGTCAGTTGATTTGGTTTGACAGTCAACAGCTAAAAGCAATCTACAGGATGGAACGAAATATACATGAATTTACAATTTTTTTAGTAATAATTCTGGAAATTATTAATAAAATAGTAAATTCACAAGTTGAATCAATCATTATCACCAGAAAGTAGGGTTATATCAGTTGATTTACTTTGACATCCGACAGCTTAAAAAAATGTACAGGATGGGACAAAATGTACTTAAATTATTTACAAGAAGATTCTGATACTTTTAGTAATAATTCTGGAAATTATTAATAAAATAGTAAATTGACAAGTATATGGTTGAAAATTTATTATAGGTGAACTTAATAATACAAAAACTTACTTATTCTTAGGAATGTTTAAATGTTATTTAAAAAAAATCAATCTGTCACCAGCAAACTCAGAACGAGATCTTAAATCAACAACCAACTAATTAAAATATTCTCTAGAAGTGATTTATAAACAAATACGAAGTCAATTGTTGCTTTCAATTTTTCTTGTCTACAATAATACGTTGAAACTATTCGACAATAAAAAATCTAAATACAACCAATAAATAAATATGTTCTAAATGTTATTATTCTAGAAAGTAAAATTAAATTTAACACTTAGCTTAAAAATCTTTTTACTAATAATTCTCGAGAGAACATTAAAAGTTAAGTTTAATTCCAGATCTGAGCAAAATCTGTAAAAGTAAAAACAATTACCGAAGGGAACCTACTAATTTAAAAATACGCACTGCAAAGCTTATGAAGGAAACCCGGATGGTGGTTGACCTGGCACAGAATACTGTGGTCTAAAGTTAGCAAAATTGGCAGCGGCTGCAGCTGCAGCAAAATTAGGCAAACTTCCAGCATTGAAGCCAGGGGGAAATTGACTCATAACTTGAGCTGCAGACTGATTTGTAGACGAAGACGTCGCAGCTAAACGTGACAAAATACTACGTTCGGACATTTGTAAACGTTGAGCCACGGGGGGTATGCGTGCTAAAGTTGCAGGTAACCTCGAAACGTCGCATTTCATATCGGACAAAAGTTCCTCTAATTGATTTAAAACCTTGTGTAAAACCGCATTTGCCGGTTTGTTTCCAGCTAAAGACTCTTTACTCAAGTGTTGATGTGATTCTGCTAAACACTCTACTTCCGCAAACCTCGCATTTAAGGACATAGCGGGATGGTTGGGATCTTGGGTCAAGTTCAAATAAGCAGCACGGCGTAGTTGTTCTTCTATTACCAAAGCTTGTTCTAATAACTAAAAATAAAGTTTTTTATTTTGTTACAAAACGATTTGAATTTTGTTACCTTAAATCGTCTGGCTAAAAACTTATTTTTGATTTCCAAGAAGTTTCCTTTACCGACGTCCATTTTAAATGGTTCGTTAATGATAGCAAATCGCATATCGGCTTGAATGTCTTGCCATCGACCATACCCATGAGTTACGATGCCTGCCAAAAGCCAATAGTCGTGTCTTCGATGCCAAATTTCATATTCACGACCTGGTGTAGCTGCCTATTGGGTTTAATTTTAATGTTAAATGTGTAAAATTAATAGGCTATTTACCTTCTCTTCGTTAAGCCAAAGAGTGTGTAGTTCAGTAAAACCACCATCGGCGATGTTAAACATAAATCTTCGCTTTCCTGGCTCTTCAATTTCTGTTTCTGGTTTTTTATCTTTAACCTACAACAAATTTTGATTAATTTAAGATAAAAGTTAGGAAGAACTATACCTTATCATCAGGTACAATGACAACATCATCATCTTCGTCTTTCTTTTCCTCTTTGGGTTTTTCTTCTTTTTTCTCAGAGTCCTTTTCTTTATCTTCAGGTTTTTCTACTTCTTTAACTTCTGGAGTACTTTTGTCCTCACTTTCTTCTTTTTTAGCTTCACTGGCCTTTTCTTCCTTAGGAGTAACTTCACTTTCTGATTCGGTAGCTGGAGTGGCTTCCACTTTTGGTTCTTCTTTAACTTCAGCTTCTGAACTATCCACCTCCATTTTTGTTGCACTTTCATCAGCTTTTTCTTTGGGTTCCTCCTTTTCTTTACCTTCTTTACCGTCTTTGCCTTCTTTAGCGTCTTTGCCTTCTTTACCATCTTTACCTTCTTTACCCTCTTCACTCTAAAAACGATTAATTAATTAATTTACCAGTCAACTATTAATGAAACTTACTTCTTTTTCTTTTTCAACTGCATCTGCAGCAGGTGTAGGTGCCGGACTAGCAGCTGCACTAGTTGCAGGAGTTGCACTTGTACTAGTAGTGGTACTTTTTGGTGTATCACCTTCGGTGGCAGTGGTAGCTGGAGCGGCTGCAGTTGCTGCAGCCTTAGGGTCCATTAAACCTTTACGAATTATTTCAGGCATACTGTATTCACCATTAATTTGCTCAAATTCTTGAACTTTCTTTCTAATTAAAGACATCACACCGATACGAGTTAAAACATGCTGTCTACTAAGGCCTTCACGTGGAACTCCGTCAGCAAACGTTTCCGCATTATCAGCACCAGGTTCACATAAATGACGCATGAAAAGCGACACATAAGCTTTGAATATTTTCTCAGATTTTCCTCTCAAATCTCTTACTAACCATTGAGAATTGAAAGCATCTTGAGGGGGCATTCCATATCGCATGATTGCGTTCAAGAACGCCTTTCGTTGTCTAGCATTAAAGCCTAATACTTCAATATTACCACCGACTCTCGCCAATAAAGGCGGTAACGGTCTATCACGTTCGTCCTTACGTTCAAGACGCCTTCTACTACGTCGACTGAGATCGTCGTTCTTTTCATCAAAGTCATCATCCTCTTTATCTTCGTCAGATCCGGCAGAGAAGTCAGAATTGTAATCTGACAAGTTCTCTTGCCACGTGGAATCTTCTCTTGTATCCGTAGTCATTCCGCCATCATTGTAATTAACTTGTTTACGTACCCTTTTTCCTTTACCTGCAATCACAAATTAAAAAACACGGAAATAAAATTAGCAATTTACAAACCTAAGGTACGGGCAATATCTTCTTGTTGTTGCTCATAATGATGACGTAATAATTTGATCCAATAAGCCGGATCTGTATTTTCGGCTTCCTGTTTGATGATCTCAGTATTAACTTCTTCCTCCATATCACCTTCTTTGGTCACATAACTGGCAACTTTGAAAGAACTAAGGTATTCGTTGGCCCAATTTTCTTTCTGCTCTATGCCTTGCTTTGTTCTATCCAACAGCTCGCTCACGGCTTTATCATCGTAATGAATAGCTTCGTCTTCTTTACCTTCGTCCTCTTTAAACAGCTCCTCGGTACCAAAACGTAAAATATCGTCCAATTCTTGCTTGGTAAAATTCGTGCCTTTACCGCCCATTCCTGGTCTTACAACTAAATGAGTTAACATCATCTTACGCTTGGCAACTTGAGTAACTCTTTCCTCCACACTATTACGAGTTACGAAGCGATAGATCATTACTTTATTCGCTTGACCGATACGATGAGCTCTGGAGAAAGCTTGGATGTCGTTATGGGGATTCCAATCCGAATCGTAAATGATTACTGTGTCAGCTGTGGCTAAGTTAATACCTAAACCGCCGGCTCTGCAAAATTTAATTAGTAAAATTGGTGAGGTGTTAGATTAAAGCTTACCTTGTCGATAGTAAGAAAACAAATTGTTGAGCGCCGGGCGCGTTAAAGCGATCGATGGATTCTTGTCGAAGAGATCCTGTAATTCCACCGTCGATACGTTCATACTTGTAACCTTCACCTTCCAAAAAGTCTTCTAAAACGTCCAACATTTTTGTCATTTGCGAAAAAATCAAAACCCTGAAACAGCTCGTGAGTTTTTATTGCTTTTTGATTATTGTAAATTTACCTATGACCAGAGTCGTGTAACTTCCTCAACATTTTTGCTAATAAAATTAATTTTCCTGAAGCTTTGATTAAATTAGAGATTTCGTAAGAACCGTGAGGTCCTAGTGGGGCTTCTTCAGCAGCAGCAGGAAATAGATACGGATGATTGCAACACTTCTTCAAATCCATCATTATATTTAACAAAGAAACAGATTGACCACCTCCTTTGGGATTCAAAGCTTCAAAATTACGAGTCAAAATGTACTTGTAGAACTTCTTTTGCATCGGCGATAATTCGACTCTTACAATAAATTCAGATTTAGAGGGCATGTTCTAAAAATTAAAAAAATTAACCTACTCTTTAGAGCTTCTAATAACTTACTTTCAAAACGTCAGCTTTAAGACGACGCAACATGTGAGGTCCCAGCAACTCGTGTAACTTTTTAACTTGATCTTCTTTTGAAATATCGGCGAATTCGTTTTGAAAGGTCGATAGATCGTTAAATTTCGCACTACTTAAGAAGTTTAATAAATGAAACAGTTCTTCGAGATTGTTTTGCAACGGAGTTCCAGTCAAAAGTAATTTATATGCGATGTTGTAACCGTTGAGCAAGCATTTGAAGAACTACAAAACAATTATGAGTAATTATAATTTAATTAACAATAGTATATTATTGTTTTATAAGGAGTAAAGTCACTTTTCTCTGCATAGAACATTTTCTATTTTCTTAAAACGTTACAAATTAATTAAAACAACGGATGTGGCCATACGAGGAACTTTTTCCGTCCGTCAAATCTTGGAATTTTGTATTTTTAAAATTTCATTTAATATCTTATAAATAAAATACATTAAAAAAACTTTAAAAAGCGCACTAAAGAAACGTTTGGGTATTTAAACCGGAAGTCAAAATATAAAGTGTTTGATATCATGGAATATCTAATTTTACAAGCTTTCAAAATATTAAAAAATATACAGGGTGTTCCTAAAAATTTTCATTCTTTTGTAGTTTCCGGTTTAACCGGAAGCGTTTTGTTAACAGAAAATAGTGTCAAACAATAGATATTTATAGGATTGATACATATACCCATTTTCAAGTTTTCATTTTTATTACAAAAGGAATTAGAGATTTTTCAAGTTTTGACATTCAAAAAATCACAACTCCGAAACGGCTCTAGCGATTTTGATAAAAATTTATATTTTGATAGAGAATTGCGTTGTCTGTAACATATCCAAAAAGGAAGAAATATGGCAAAGGAAATTTTGAGAAAATCCATTTCAAAGTTTTGACCTACTTATAATAATAACAACGAATGAGGCCATATGAGGAACTTTTACCCGCCAGTCAAATCTTGTAATTTTGTATTTTTATTAATTAAAATTGAATTTGATATTTTGAGAAAACTAATTTTAATAGTTTTTAAAATATTGAAAAATAAACAGGGCGTTTTATTTTGAGTTTTTTGTAGTTTCCGGTTTAACCGGAAGCGTTTTGTTAACCGAAAATAGTGTCAAATAATAGATATTTATAGGATTGAAACATATACCCATTTTCAAGTTTTCATTTCTATTACAAAAAATTTGAAAAATTTTTAAAGTTTTGACATTCAAAAAATCACAACTCCAAAACGGCTCGAGCGATTTTGATAAAAATTTATATTTAGATAGAGAATTGCGTTGTCTGTAACATATCCAAAAAAGAAAAAATATGGCAGAGGAAATTTTGAGAAAATCCATTTCAAAGTTTTGACCTATTTATAATAATAAAAACAACGGATGAGGCCATATGAGGAACTTTTACTCGCCAGTCAAATCTTGTAATTTTGTATTTTTATCAATTAAATTTGATGTCTTCACAAAGCAAATTTTACGCACTTTCAAAATATTGAAAAATATACAAGGTGTTCCTAAAACTTTTGATTTTTTGTAGTTTCCGGTTTAACCGGAAGCGTTTTGTTAACCGAAAATAGTATCAAATAATAGAAATTTATTGGATTGAAACATATACCCATTTTCAAGTTTTCATTTCTATTACAAAAGGAATTGGAGATTTTTCAAGTTTAGACATTCAAAAAATCACAACTCCAAAACGGCTCGAGCGATTTTGATAAAAATTTATATTTCAATAGAGAATTACGTTGTCTGTAGCATTTCTAAAAAAGAAAAAATATGGTAGAGGAAATTTTGAGAAAATCCATTTTAAAATTTTGATCTATTTTGGCCCCTTAGAGGTCGGCAATTTTGAAACAATTTTAAAAATCGACTTTGTTAAGACGAACGCCCTACATTTTGGCTATATAATGCCGTTTTAAATATTTTATAAAAATAATTACCGGTCAAGTTATAAAGAAAAAACTACAAAATGGGATAATCGTTCTATTGGCCGCCATTTTAAAATTTTTTTTCAATTGGGGCTCACATGTACTATTATATAGCCAAGTAGAAATGAATTTGGTCCAAACTTGCAAATATGCCCTGTGTAGATTTCTTATTAAAGTAGTTATTTTAACCGATGAAATAATTTTAAGTGTTTAAAATCAAATTTCATAAAAATCCCTAGAGTAGTTTTTGCTCTAGGGAGGGGGGGGGGGACATCCATACATACATCCTGACATTTTGGTTCAAAAAATCTAAAATTTTCTTTTTGCATTTTTGGAATCAGTGGGACTCAAAACGTCGAAAAAAACAAAAAAAAAAATTATTATTATTGAAAAATGTTAAAATGAGAAAAATGTAACTTTTTTTTGACTTTGAAGAAAAAAGCTTACTTTAGATTGGTTGCTTTTTAAGCGATGAGCTTCATCTACAACAAGAACGGCCCAATCGATAGAACCCAAACAAGCAGAATCGATCGAAATCAACTCGTAACTTGTTAACAAAACGTTAAATTTAATAGAACTGGAGCGAATTCTCGACGCCCTTGCACCTCGAACTGCACCTTCTTCAAAACTAAGCTCGTTTTCACGAATTACAGCTCTCGAATCCTTATCGCCTAATAAAAATAATAATAAATCTTTAAAAATCGTACATTTTAAAAGCAACTTACCGACATAAGTTATACAATAAAAATCAGGCGCCCACAATTCAAATTCTCTTTCCCAATTTATAATGGTCGATAACGGTACACTTAATAAAAATGGACCTTTGCAATGCCCTTCTTTGTATAACGAGTACAAAAACGTGATGGTTTGAATAGTTTTACCCAAACCCATTTCGTCAGCTAATATAGTGTCAATTCCTTGTCCCCAAGAGTAACGTAACCAATTTAAACCTTCCAATTGATACGGATGAAGTTGCATTCCGGTTTCATTAATATAATCTGGTTGTTTTTCAAACTTCTTCTTAAGATCAGTGGTAGGTTTATCCGGAGGAGGGGTATAACGCCGACTACAAAGTTAAATTTAAAATAAACTCTTTGACAAATTTAATTCGACTTACGGTCCCATGCGATCATCATCGTCCAAAAGTTCCCTAGTTTTGCTCTTTCTTCCTTTACCTTTCTTTCCTTTTTTAGAATTTTCGCTATTGCAGGCTGCTCTTAAATCTTGATAATATTCCATAGCTTGTTTTAGCCCTTCGATATCGTCATTTTCTTCTTCCCAAGTAGCCTGATCGTAAGGTAAGTCTCTCCACTTGACGAGATATAAACAACGTCCATCCTTCATGATACGATGGTTAATTATACGATGTACAATTAACCATTCGGGCTTTACACCAAACTTGAAATATTTTTCTTCATATTCTTTAGATTTCTCTTTGCTACATTGCATTTTATAGGTGGAAACTTCTTCATCCAACTGGTCGTCTAATTTAGGAGGTTCTTCGAGATCATATTTTCGAATATACATACGCAATAAAAGCGGATGATGCACGTCCAGTTGTATCTCCGTTATCCAAGAACAATGCCAATATGAACGCTACAATAATAAATAAGTTACCCACCTCTAAAGAATTTTTTTTAACTTACCTCGTGC
This sequence comes from Malthinus seriepunctatus, assembly GCA_963924605.1. Taxonomy (NCBI): domain Eukaryota; kingdom Metazoa; phylum Arthropoda; class Insecta; order Coleoptera; family Cantharidae; genus Malthinus; species Malthinus seriepunctatus. Next base: position 1,044,706 of record OZ004602.1, read on the forward strand.
CATTTAACAAAGAACTCGCGACGTCTTACTTTTTTCGCTTTACTTGTACTCGAACTGGCTGTAGTATTATCTTCCACTTCCACCCAACGCCAAGTTAAAATTTTCATTACTTTCCCAGGAAGAGATTGACACTAAAAAGTTTTATTAGCTTCGCTTTTTAGTTAAAAATTGTAACTTACACCACAACGTGGACATTTCCAATCTCCATCGGGAATTTCGCTCAGTGGAGGATTTAAACAGTGAGTGTGGTAAGCGGATGGACAAGAATCGCAACACAACAATTCACCGCCGTCCTTACAAACACGACAAAATTCTTGATGTTCGTCATCATCTTGTTCTGCAGGACCTTCGTTTTCACAATGAGGACAACTCCAACGCCCTTCTGGAGTATCTTCCAATTCGGGGTCGAGACAAACCAAGTGGTACGCTCTCGGACAAGTGTCGCATAAAATAATCTCCCCGCCTTGTTGACAAACCTCACAATAATCTTGATGTTCGTACTGTTCTTCTCCTTCACCACCGGGAAATTTACCGCTAGTTTTAACTTTACGCTTCTTTTTACTCTTGTTTCCTATTTTTGTTTTTGCTTTACGTCTAGGAGCAGGAGGCTGATCTTCTGCCGGTTCAACAGGTGCCGGCGCTTCCTCCTCTACCACTTTACTTGTAGTATGTTCTTCCGCATCTCTTAACATTTGTTCAAACTCAACATCAGAATCACGATCCGAACCGTTGGCACTTCCTTCAACTTCATCTTCCTACAAAACATACAGTTAGAGAAAGTTTTTTTCACAATTAATAAACTTACAGAACTTCCGCGTCTACGTTTTCCCAATTTAATTTTAAGTGTTGGTACTTTAATGGCTTTTTTAGACTTTTTACCTCTTGAACTTCTCTTTTTCTTACGACCGTCATCTTCCTCTTCTTCTTCTTCTTCGTCGTCAAAAGCTTCAGAATCTTTTACAGCCTCTTTAGTAGAACGTGATCGACTCGATTTACTAGAATATTCGGACTCGGCCGAAGGAGTAGCCGGTTGATCGTTACCTTCAGATTGTTGTAAATGAGGGTTTTCAACTGAAAATTCTCTCCACTTAGCAGCAACTAACATCATTAACTTAGACATGGGAACTTTTGGGTTTTCTTTAGCTAATAAAGGGCGTACGTGTTGTTGAAAGAGTTTGTATGTCGTCAGGTTTTGATAGTCGGATTCAGAGTATTCCAAATCTACGTCGGTTAGACCAAAAGTTGAGCAAACTTCTTCTATGGTGGGCATACCTGCTGGTAAATTTTAACTATTTTAAATGTTCCTTCAGTTTTGACAAAAAGACCATGGATATGGATGAATGATAAATGATTAAGGAATTGTTAATAAATGATATGCTGGTTAAGTTTATAAATTTACCTCCACCACCTCCCCCATTACCAGAAGATGAATCCTGCGCCGGAGTCGAAGGAGCTGAATGTTTATTTGAACCTCGAGATTTTCTAGCCTTTTTGGTGCTGCTTTGGTAATCCGAATCGATTGCTCCACTATCATCGTCCACACCAAAATCACTTTCCTAAAATAAGCGATTTTTACTTTAGTTGTAAAACGCTAAAAAGTAGACTTACATCGCCACTATCATTTTTTTTCTTTTTCTTCTTCTTCTTTCCTTTTTTTTCTTCACTTCGTGCTTTACGTTTTTTGCCCTTTTTCTTTTTGCGTCCATCGCCGGGATCATAATCGTCGTCATCCTCCTAAAATGAAAGTTTTAGAAGCGAAAGAGAGAAAAATTGTAATTTACTTACACCCACTTTCAAGACGGCATCTTCGGAATCTGGAGAATTGTCTACAGGATCAACTGTTCCTTCTTCGACACCATCTTCACCTGAAAAATCCATTATGTCAACAACATGTGCTTTGGACATGTGGACATTGGTCAAGTTGGAGGGAAAATACAAAATTTCTAACCCCAAAACCCGGTAGTCAAATTTTAGGATTTATTTTTTTAATTTGCAATTTGCAAATTTCTTTGTTTGATGGCCTCCATTTTGTAAAGGGTCAGGATATGCCCGCGCGCTGTCACAAAAATAATGAAAACCATTTCTCCCCTCACCCCCCGCCGTTAATGTATCAGATTACTATTCATAATTACACGTCTTTTTATCAAAATGTGTACAAATTCCACCAAAAATGACTTGTAAACCTTATTAAAACGAATATCGAAGCATAATAAGAGCCATTAATTAACGAAATGGAGTTTAAAACAGTAAATTTAATGGTTCAAACGCGGCTTAGCATTGCCAATAAGAAACTAATAATAAAAATGCTTACCGGCATAAGATTCGTCTACTTCGTTATCTGAAGCCATTTCTTACTACTAAACAACTAAAGAAAAGCTTAATTTCACAACACTTATTAAGTATTTTATAAAAAATCACTCATAATGAGAAAAAATCTTCGAAACCAAAGCTACTTCACCTACGAAGAACTCGCTCTAGCTTTTGTTTCTTTTTATATTTGT